>JACEEZ010004495.1:0-10084 GCA_016584305.1 Chionoecetes opilio | reverse complement strand
ACATTTTTACCCCTGAAAATTTACTTAGAGAATTTTTGGGGTCGGGATGGTACTTATTATACACCGAGTAAGGCTGAAACTCTTTTAGACGTGGGGAAGTATTCCTAAACAAGGAAATCCCCTGGGGTTTTTGCAATAAACACAGAAGCTATCTTAAAATCATCGGTTATTCACTACGAAAAGTTATTCTTTTTGAAAACCCTTAGGTACATGTATAACTAAAATTAGGCGCAGGAAAGCTCTACAGAGCAAAATCTACCTCACTGAATTATATTCTTAGAACTACATCTACGTATAACAATAAACCCCATAGTAACATGGGAATATAGGGGAGGGAAAATGTAGAGTAATGGAATTGTTTGTGTCACGTACCATGTGCCTGGTTTCTTTTCCGGCAGAGACACTCGCCAGAGCCTTGAGGGGGGTGAATGAGATGATGGTCGCGTGGTTCCAAAAGAGGGAGAGCTTGGAAGATCCGTGGGAAAAGGGAAATGTTCGGATACTTTAAGAGGCTTCCCCTGAAGGGAATATAGACTTCGAATGACTCTTATTAGCTAAAAAAGCAAGTATACGTATGAAATGACTGCCTAGGACGAAAAGTTCTTTTAATTTGATATAGAATTTAATACATTTATGCTAATATCCGGGGAGGTTTTTTCCCATCGGTAACCTACGAACGTGTTTTTCGGAAAGTGACGGGGTATAGGGAGTCGTACCATAAATTTGGTCGACTTTTAATTCAGCGAAAAAACTGGACTAACCCACACATTTATATGCGACCCCGACTCTATTTTGTGTGTTTTTAAGGACACTAAGGAATCTAAGAGATGTTCCTCGAACTTTTCAGGGGATAAGGGGAGGCTTAGAAGTTTTTGAATCTATCAGTTATCGACGATCGCGAAATAAATGTCCCCCGCATTTGGACTCGTATTCTGAGTGTATGGGGGGGGAGGGGGGGGGGGGGAGATAGAATGGGAGAAAGAAAGATGGTAGAAAGAAGGAAGATAAATATTACGAGAACAGAAAGATTTGATTGGCCTTAGTATAATAAGAATAACCTGTTTCTCCATATACTGGACTAGGCGACAACTTGCCCAGGACCAAAATATTGGTTATTTAGACCTTTTTCCTTCTTACAGATACATAACCCGGGAATGTATGATGGGAATTTCCATCCTGTCTCTCCGAAATTTCGGGCATACACTTGTGGTGTAAGGATAGTGAAAAGATCACTGATAGTGAAAAGGTAGGAGAGGAGATGATTTAGAAAAGACAAAATAAATGGATGCAAGCTGTAATGAAATATCTGAGAAAGACTGGAGTCATGAACCAGGGTGTGAGGTGTGAGACAAAGGAGAGTATAAGGAAAAAAAATGAGGGGGTTGAACACAAGAAAAATGGGTGAATGAAATGAATGGAAAAAAACAAGTTTGAAAATATATAGAAAATGGAGAAAAGAGAAAGGAGGCCAAGAAGAAAATATACAGCAATTGACCAAGCTTTTAGAACTACTGTTCAAGTGCAGGACAAACAACCCACAAATAAATGACAGAAGGAGGTTCTGGGGAGAAGAAATAACTTTTGATTTATGTGGGGCAGAAAAGGAGGACTTTAAAACATTTTCTGCTATGGTGCCCAGCCTACAGTAATGAAAGAAAAAAAGTGTGAGGCTACAACAACCTTACTTAGAGGAGAAGAGGCTATAGTGGGGGAGTATTGTTTGGAGAGGGGAAGGTGGAGAAGCAAAAAAAAAACAATCAACAGTTTTGGATGACCAGAGAAAATAGAAAGAAAGAAAAGAAAGAAAAACTAATAAGATAGAATAAAGAGAAAAAAAATTAAGGACCCAGACAGCAAGAAGAAACGTCAGGGAGTGCCGTTGAAAAAGGCCCGACTCCCGACCACAATGAACTGAACTGAACTGAACTGTGTTATGTGGGTGTTCAGTCCTTTTGTTGCTTGTGGTGTTACTGCTGGTGTTAAGTCCTTTTGTTGCTTGTGGTGTTACTGCTGGGTGTTAAGGCCTTTTTTTGCTTGTGGGGTTTGCTGGGGTTCAGTCCTTTGTTGCTTGTGGTGTTACTGCGGGTGTTAAGTCTTTTTGTTTGTGGTGGTTACTGCTGGGTGTTAAGTCCTTTTGTTGATTGTGGCGTACTGTTGGGGGTTAAGTCCTTTTGTTGCTTGTGGTGTTACTGTGGGTGTTAAGTCCTTTTTTTGCTTGTGGTGTTACTGTTTGGGTGTTAAGTCCTTTTGTTGCTTGTGGTGTTACTGCTGGGTGTTAATTTCCTTTTGTTGATTGTGGTGTTACTGTGGGGTTAATTCCTTTGTTGCTTGTGGTGTACTGTGGGGTTAAGTACTTTTGTTGCTTGTGGGTTACTGTTGGTGGTTCAGTTCTTTTGTTGCTTGGGGTTTGTTACTGCTGGGTGTTAAGTCCTTTTGTTGCTTGTGGTGTTACTGTTGGGTGTAAGTCCTTTGTTGTTTGTGGTGTTACTGTTGGGTGTTCATTCTTTTAACCTATTTCCTCTCTTCCTCCAAAAGGTGAACAAGAATCTCTGGTTAATTCTATTTCTTGTGGGTTTTCAAAGTTGAATAAGTTCCTATTATTTCATTTATATTTTAATTATACGGCGCGTAATTTCTGTAATTTATTATTTTCCATATTGTAGTCCGGGCATTGTAGTTAAAGTGTTCTAGGTCTTCATTCTGTGCCCCACACACTGGGCACTTTAGGCCTCTTCCATTTGCGACATTTCATGAACCATTTCACGGAACCCAAGAATTCAGGTTCCATTTGCGCCACGAAAACCGAGGTCCGAGGCGACCCGCGTAGGGACTCAGCATAAACTCGTGAACTTTTTCTACAACACATCATGGGTGGCAGAATGTTCAGTTCATCCAGTTCATAACAGAGAATGGCATGGCAGAAAGTTAAATAAACAGGGGAAGAGTTAACAAGTTTTGTTAACGAAGGAGACGAAGTGGAAGAGGACCTATGAAGCGATAAAAAACCCGGTCACAAAGAAGAAGGCCGCAGTTTATATGTCGGTACAGAAAAAGAAGGAGGCCGCGCTTAAAAAGCCAACCTTTCACACACGAGGGTGATAGATGTAAACTTTTTCCCATGTTTTAATTGGTTCCTTTTTCCCTCATACTCAAAAAACCCACATATTCCAAAGATCCCAGCAGTGGTGGTAGGTACAAAAAATTTTCCCTTTTCTCATAAAACGTCCATCTTTGCGAGAATAGCCCCAGAACGGCGGGAATAACTCTCCTTTCCTCTTGCCTTTGCCATCTTGGTTTTTTTGTAAACAAAAAACGGGTTTTTTGATCCATTGTGACATGAAAAACCCCCCCCCAAACCCCAAAACCCCAACCCCTGAAAAAAAGAAGGGTTTCATGCAACTTTTCCCGAGATAACAGTGGTGCCCCCTGCGTGATGCCCCCAAGCCCCAAAAATATCGAATTATAGCATCATACGTTTTTAGTGCCACTAAAGATGTTACACAGTTTTTATCAGATTTATAATTCCCCTTTTTTCAGCGTTGTTTAGTTTTGTACTGAAAATAACTTTTGCGCATTTGCTTCCACGTTTTTCTTCGGGATGACAGACTGTAAACAGTAGTTTTTTGGGGCGACAGGACACAGACTTCCCAGATTTTTAAACTTTATAAAATTTATTTCACGTTGGGGGGGAGGAATTTTTATTACCAAGGATTTTCGCAGCTAAGTATAAGCTTTTTTTACTTTACCCCTTTAAACCTGAATTCCCCCAGTGGCGGGCTAAAGTTTTGGGTTAAAATACTAGCTGGGGACTCTACGATAGTAGGGCGCCACCGGTTTATTTTTTTATTTGTTATTTTTTAGCCCCAATATGCCCCAGATGAAGACCAAAAAGACAAGATTTTCCCGTAGCCCCCTTTTAATTTCCGAAAACAGGAGTACAAATGTAAGTTTATGCCACCCCACGTCTGTAAAAACAAAAAAAGTAGAATGGCGACTTCATTTTTATCTACGGTAGAAAGAATTTAAAGGGCAAACTTTAAAATTAAACCAACAAGCGAATTTTTCGGGATGATGTCAATGATCATAGAAAAAAATACTAAAAAACCCCCTAAATTTCCCAGGTGCTTCTGAGAAATAAACTTTTACATTTTTGGCAAATTTTTTTTGGCCAAAAAAAAGAAAATTTTTTTTTTTTTTTTCAGTATGTGTACAAGTTATGGCAAAACGAATTTGTCTTGTGATTTTTTTATTTTAGCCACATGAAAATTCTTTTTAAAGGGCATTTTCTGTGTAAAGGAGTTTGTCAAAGCAAAACCCAGGGCACACTGGTGCCATCACTGCTGTGAAACCCAGCATGGGGTCTTACATAAACTACCAAAATTTTTTTTTGAGGTAGTGTCCCCAAATGTTGTCTTATGCACCCCAATTTCTGTAAGACAACCGTGCCTGAAGTGACAGGGTGGCCCAAAACGCGGGTAAAGCCGAGCCAAGGGTGACGGGGTAAAGTCACCCGGAAGGTGTACAGATCGCACGGGACCTAAGTGATGTAAGATGAACGATCGGGCAAGGTGTAGGTTTATCATAACTGAACCTTGTTGTATCCCATACAATAATTGGCATCGTTATTAACTACTATTTTGAATTGTTTGCTTTTTTTCAGTATACATTTCAGTATACGTTTCATACATACATACACAAACCCTCGTTTTCCGGACTAATAGGGGGGAGCACTGGTCCGGGAACCGCAAACGTCCGGGAATCGAACAGTCCGAGGCCATTACTCACCCCGGACTTTTATCTACTCTAGTTTTTACTGCCCGGAAAACCGCCAATATCAGTACCCCGCCCCGGACTTTTACGTCACTTTGTTGTTGTTTTTTGTGCTGCGAGGAAACCCTTGGGGGAAAAATTATGAGCCTTGGTGATGTCCTATGATGCTATCACAGGGACTGTAGTTTACCTGTCTTCCTCAGGAAGGCACACGTGAGGCGGATGACAGCGTGTTGCCGGGGAGGGGTGTGTGTCTGGAGAAATGAGTGTGTGTACCCAAATGTAAATGATACGAAACCCTTGAGCATGCTGGGCCACCTGGCGGGAGGTGCGGACACTGACTAGGTGTGACAGGAGACGCTCGGACAGCCGGACACTTTTTCAATTACGGACGGGGCCAGGCATTAGTCCGGGACTCTGACATATCCCCGGACCTCTGATTTGACCGGCAAAACCGATATCCGGGAAATGGAGGTCCGGGAAAACGAGGGTTGTGTGATATATGAATTTTTCTATGAAAGAAGTTGAAGGCGTTTCTATTAAGGTTTGCTTTTAAATATTCATTTGTAGAGGTTATAAATAAGGGAAATAATATTAGGGTTAGGTTAGTTAGTTAGCCCTGGGCTAAAAACTATGGCAGCAGAGTATGCATCCTTGTGATGAGGACCTTGTCCTCATCACCTCGGGTATAATTGGAAGTAAAGGTCTGGCAACTCTAATAATGACTAGTTTTGAACGTGATGGGCTGTCAAAGAATTTTAAAATAGGATTTACCCCATTTTCTCTTCATGAAAAGTGCAGGAAAAGATTACACCACGGAAGTCAAGCATAACGAGGTTTAAGAAGAAGAGGGGGAAGAGGAGGAGAAGGAAGACCAGTGCCCCTCCCCGAAGGACCAAGACATTACGACAGGGATACATCATGCAACATCAAAAGAAGCATGCTTATTCGTTCAAACCGAATTGATGAACAGCAGAATACTTAAAAGGCCTGCAGCCAAAGGAATCAATTCAGTAAAGTTTCAGCAATTCAGTATTTGGCTAAGTTATAAGAACGCAGAAGAAAAGGAATGATAAGTGGGGAATGGAGGTGACGACGAGAATTACAGGTACGTCATGACTTTGTTGCAGAGAGGAAAAATATCATCGAAAGTATGCCACAGTTGTTTACCTAGATTCAACAGGATAAGATATTAATGCTTACAAAGGTCTACCCCATTCCAGCTCTTGATGATGCATCAAAAGCCACAGGCATTTGACCGAATTGTGCAATTTCCTGGAAAATAACAAGAATGGTCAGTATTCATCACAGGAAATTAAAACTCTATAAACCAATGGCTTTCTTTGGTAGAGGAGGGTTATGGTTTTCAAACTTTAAAACCAAACTGAAAGACACACTTTGGAGAAAACCTTATTATCAGTGGAAGTCCAAGGGAAAGAAGTTATACTAAGTTTCGTGATGTAGTCACGCGATTCAAAAGTTTCACTATGAAGATGATGATGAATTCTTTCCTAGGCTATTAGTTTTTTAGTTTATATGGAATTCCTTAACTGTCATTAACACAGGATTAAGCATGTTCGCATAGAATAAATAGTGTACTATAATAGCTTAATTAATTTTTCGTTAAAACGGAGTCTGCTGTTCTCATATACTAAATAGTGTACTGTATTATAGAGCTTAATGGAATTTTCATTCAAAACTGGATTATGCATGTTTGGAGATACATAGGTGTATATAGTAGAAGTTGTGTTGTCCGCCTCACTATAGTTGGGAAACACGGTTACGATACGTTGGAGTTATTATAATGTGATATAATGTGTATATAATGTGTATATAAATGTGATATAATGTATCCCGTGGTTATGATGCATCCTGGGGAGCTTCCACGCAAAAAAAAGCAACGCGGCCACGTACCAACTGCCTGGGTGGTGTGCGAAATTGGTTCCTACAATTAAAATGCTATAACTTTTTTCTTGTGTAATAAAAAAAAATCCACAAGAACAATTAGTTTTAGCCATATAAACTATGTTAACACATACTGAAAAAAAAAAAAAAAAAATATGTTGGCCAACAAAAATAAATTGCCCACAATTGTAAAAGTTATATATTCGAGAAGCACAATAGGGATATTACGGGATTTTTAGTATGTTGTTCTATGCATCATTGACTATCAGTGACGAAAAATTCAGCCTTGTTATGGATAATTTTTAAAGTCACCATTAAAATAAATCTAAAATTCTCGGACTAATTGGGCACAAATGGAAGAGGCCTTTTGGTTCGCCATCTGTGTTCTCTTCATTCTGTCCTGCAGTTCAAGGCTGTTAGTTCTGAGTTTAAAGAGTAATGTTGACTCTGACCTATAATTATCATACATTTTTTCCATTATTTGGGGATTTCATACAAACACCATGTGTTTCTTTATTCTCTATATTTAAACCAGGCTTGATTTTTTCTCCATTTCTTCCTTCACTTCTTTGTATCCCATGTCTCTATCTTCTTATTCAATTTCTCTCTTTTCATTCTTCCAATAGGAACTATAGACATTGAAGCTGGGGTGCCACAATCCCCCCGCGCCAGTATTTCATTTTTTCATGGGAAAAAAATACTATTGCGGGCATTACAAAGACCTTTTCTGTTGCTGTTTTCGTTACATTTAATATATGTAGATAATTTCTCGCATGTTTTTTAATGAACAAATGGGACATATTAATCGTAGAATAAGCATTTGTCAAATGATTCACTGAGGCCCAGTATTCCCTGAGTATTATATTCATGAAGGGCCAGAAATATACAACTTTCATACCACATGAGAACTTTCTTGAGGTATACATATATTATAAAATGCCAAACTGACGAATACGCAAAGTATATAGAAACATTAATGTGTACAGCAGCTGTGTTGATGCCTGAGGTAGACCACTTTATTCAGGGACACCACACGTGGGTTTAAATCCCAGAACCCCCCTCCTCCCTCTGGTAGCTCCCGTGCGTTTGGCAGTACTGGCAGCGTATTTTCTCTGATACAGGTTTTCGAAGATTTCTATATACATATGCTATCGCCACTTGGATCCGTAACTTTCCTTACAGTATACTTCACCTTGTACAACAATATTGATGTAACTCATATTTATCACGTTTTATTAATCATGTATAAGACATATACAATTACTTACCGATATTCAATTTCATATATACGAAGATTGTGATAACATGAAGCCTTGAAGGTATGTTATAGGTATGTGAGTTAATTCATGAACTATCAAAAGTAACTTCATTACTGAGAGGGGCTCTATGTGGAGGTAAACGAAAAAAACTATTTACGAAAAAAATGAATAGTCACCATGTTAACCACACGGGGGGAAAACGGAAAAAATGTAAAAATAATCAGTACATGGGAACCTCTGGCTCTGAGTTAAAGGGCTCTATTCCTCAGACTACTTCCAATTTCCATTCAAGACTTGCAATTTTTCATCCATTTATCTTTTTGATCTCTTAGGGCGTATTTTGTGGTGTCCTTTACGGAAGAAAAATTATACTTATTTAAGCTCCGCCCCTGATTGCCATCACAAAAAATGCGATTGTAGCGCTGCCAGACGCTTCTACAGACGGAGCCGAAGGAAAATGTATCGTACATTCACGGGGAGAGCCAGACAGACCTCGCTCTCACAACCTTACCAACTGTAATTCAAAGACGGAGCATCATGGAAGACAGCAACAATTTATCACTTTTCCTCTCTTCTCTTTTCTTCCTTTCCCTTCCCTTTCCTTTCTTTTTCCATTTCTTCCCTCTTTCTCTTCCCTTTTTTTCTTTTCTCTTCTTTTCTTTTCTGCTCCTGCCTCAAATCTCGAGATCGATCTACTTGCTATCTACATATGGGGAGTTATAAGTTAATATATGTTTCTGATGTTATATTGGTATCACTGTTTTATGTGAACTGGCTTTATTAGTCGCCTGTTCCTTTGGGAAAATCCTTCAATAGGGTGACCATGATAGAAGTCTCCATTAAAAGTCAATTTAATTTTAATTACCATGCCATTTGCACCTGTCCATGCACGTCATTCTCACATCTTCCTGTCCTCATTCACACCTTACCCCCCCTTCTCTCTCTCTCTTGCTATATCCTCCCATATAACACAAGGGTTCGTCTTCTCACACTACCAGCATTTATTCTTCTCTTAATATCCTTTTTATCATGCTTTTATCTCCTTTTTAACTTGGCTATGAACCTAAAATTACAGATAGAAAAAAAAAGTATACCAGGAGAGCATATAAGGTGATGGTCGGCCCTTCTACAGGTATCCTTCTACAGGTACAGTCCCTTGGGTGTTCCCTCCTCCTTCCTGTACAACACGTACGTTCTCCTTGGATTTCTTGAAGTCCTCGCTGGTGACCTTCATACGTCGTTCCCTCAGCGCCATCAGACCCGCCTCCGTGCAGCTGAAACATAGAGGTTGCACGCTGATATACACACACACACACACACAAAACACAAAGAAGTACAGCTTTCCCCATAGAAGTAGAGATAACTAGAATGGGTTAGAAGAAGAGGTGATGGCAGCAAGAAGTGTGTAGCAATCTGAAGAAGTGGATAGATAAGATGTGGAGACAGGACCCCAGGAGTAGCTAGCTCAGACCCTGTACGCTGCCTTGCGGTCCTCCCTTCCCCGTGAGGACAGAGTCCACCTGGCCAAGCTGCGGTCACAGTGCGGTGTGGACAAACACCAGCCCTGGGGGGGAAGCCACAAAACACTTTATGACCTTTTTTGGTCGGAAGTCCGACGTCGGTCGTAACAGGAACCCACAGCACGGAAAAGTCGTAGGTTTGGTCGTAAACGTGCAGACTGGCCAACGACTGCTCGAGACTGGTATTAGCAGAGGTAGGAAGTCTCCAGGCTCACTTATTATTGCTTGGTATGTTATGAAATATAATTTCTCTAGGTGAATGTAGACATATGATTGTATTTGGATCGATATTATTCATAATATGAGTAAAGAGATGAAATACAAGCAAGGGACTCATCCACGTCTGGCAGCGCGGCCTTCGGCAGCAGCAGCAGCAGCATGAAGCCCGTGAGGTAGATATAATGGACCCTACCCATAAATACGTCACGGTTTGTTTAAATCGGTGCATTGTGGGGACAAAGGGGGGTCGCCGCGGGTGGACCTACAAAGGGAAAACTGCGGCGATGGAAGATTTAGTTATTTGCGCGAAATTTATATTCCAGGTGCTATATTACTGTGCTCTGTTCTCGCTGACAACACTATAGAGAAGATCTGGGAATGGTGATGTCCAGAGGCTTCTAAACCAAGAAA
>JACEEZ010004493.1:45000-115247 GCA_016584305.1 Chionoecetes opilio | reverse complement strand
TTGGGGTCAATAGGGAGTTAAGGGGTTTTAGTTAATAGGAGTTTTCGGCAATAGAGAGTTTTAGTTATGGAGCTTTAGTTATTAGTTTTAGTCAAAAGGGAGCTCTCAGTCAATAGGGATTAAGTTAATAGGAGTTTTAGTCAATGGCGGTTTTAGCTAGCGAGTTTTAGCAATAGGGAGTTATAAAGTCAATAGGGAGTTTTTTTAGTCAATAGCGAGTGTTAGTCAATAGGAGTTTTAAAGTAATAGGAGTTTTAAAGTCAATAGGGAATTTAAGGAGGCAGACAATTTCGTGGATGGGGATGAAAGGTGGATGTAGGTAGTGTTAAGTAACAGGAACTACCACGTGTTTGGTCTCCCGGCCTCTTGTAGCTTCCTTATTTTCTAAATAATGTTCAAATTATCGTTAAGAAAATAAGAGATAAAATACTGGCATAGATAGCCGCAGTATAATAGTATATGTGACCTAGGTCCTAGGTCTCTAGGAAAATATTGAGATGAATTCTTGTACTTACTAACTTGTACTTGTTCGTAATTTCCATTCATAATTTACACTGCGGCTCCATCAACACTGCTTTTCTGCCAAGTTTGAAGAAACTGTCTCTTCTCAAATTCTGGGTTGCCGACCTCTGAGTTAGTAGGTCCCTTGCAGCACAGCTCTCCCCTTGCCTCCCCCCTCCCTTCCATTCCCCCCTCGCCTTCCTACCTCCCTCCCTTCCATTCCACAATACACGTTCCTCTTTTTAACGTGTCAACAGGTAATTGTGTGGCGTGATGGGAATGTGTGTCTTCATTACCGGTAATTGATGTGCGGGGAGGGTGGTGGGGCTGTTAGGGTGAGGGGGGTGGACCTGCCTATTCAATTGTTTGTATGTGTATGCAGGTGTGTGCATGCATGTGTGTGTGTGTGTGTGTGTGTGTGTGTGTGTGTGTGTGTGTGTGGTGTGTTGTGTGTGTGTATGGGGTGTGGTGTGCGTGTGTGTGTGTGTGTGTGTGTGTGTGTGTGTGTGTGGTGTGTGTGTGTGTGTGTGTGTGGTGTGTGTGTGTGTGTGTGTGTGTGTGTTTGTGTGTGTGTATTGTGTGTGTGTGTGTGTGTGTGTGTGTGTGTGTGTGTGTGTGTGTGAGAGAGAGATAGAGATAGAGAGAGAGAATCAGAATCAGAATCAGAAATTTATTTACCATTTTACAATGGTTATTCTTGTACATCTTATACGTATAATAATGCGAATATCAAATACACAGTAAAATTTTAAACATACAATAAAACACAGAAGTGTGTACACACATTAAAATAGTAAAATGATAGAATAGTAAATAATAAAATAAAATAAAATAAAATAAAATAAAATAATAAATAGTAAAAATAGTCATACACAAGTATGTTGTCATTTAAAAGTAAGAAAAACGTAAAATGATAAAATAGTCATACAAAGGTGTGTACTCATATAAATGTCCTAACATCAAGTAAAGTTAATGGTCAAGCATTAAAAAATAGCTTGTAAGCTTCTTTTTAAAACTAGACATACATTTGGTGTTCTTAATATGAGTAGGAAGACTGTTCCATAGTTGAGGTGCAGACACCAACACTGACCTGTCTCCTGTGTATGTATTTGTTTTGGGAACGTACAGCTGGTGCTGATGTCTTGTGTTTACATTATGTGTCTCTCTTACCATGGGTAGTGGGAACAACCAACATGGTAATCTTCTATAGATTATATTATAAGCAGTAAGGCCAAGCTCGTACTTATACCTTTCCTTTACCTTTAGCCACTTGAGCTCTCTCAGGTATGGCGTTACGTGTTCAAATTTTGTGCCGCCCAGTGCAACTTTTGCGGCAAAGTTCTGCATTTTCTGAATGCGTTGCAAATGAGTTGCACTTGCCACTCCCCAGATCTTAAGCTCATAATTTATTATGCTTAAAACAAGAGACTGTATCACTGTGATTCTTGTGTTCTTATCAAAGTTATCTTTAATGCAATTTATGTACAGTATAGTCCCTACAGTCTTCTTACAGATGTACGTAATATGTGTATCGAATAGCATACAGTTGTCGAAATATAAACCGAGGTTCTTTATGGAGCTGCTCGGCACTATGGTACTGTCATCAACCTGGATACGAGTGTCGCTTGGGATCTGTGCCATGTGTCCTCGGGTGCCAATAAACATACATTGTGTTTTGCTAGAATTCAACATTAAACTATTTGTGTGAAAATACAATTTTGCTTTAGTTAGAGTTTGTTCACTTTTGCTAATCAATTCCTGAATATTATCTATGGTACCAGTATGTATGAACTGAGTATCATCGGCGTATTGAATCAGTAAACACTCGGTGATAAAATGGGAGAGATCATTTACATAAATGAGGAAAAGAATAGGACTGAGCACAGATCCCTGTGGGACACCAAACCTGGTCTCAAGTTTGCCTGATACATGATTTCCTAACTGCACAGATTGCGTTCTATTTTCAAGATAATTTCGAAACCAGAAGGGATCTATATTTGTCATAATACACTTTTTCATTAGTATTTCGTGACTTACGCTGTCGAAAGCTTTGGAAAGGTCACATAATGATACCAAGGAAACTTTCTTGCTGTCTATGTTCTCGTATAATTTATTAGACAGTGTTAAGAGAGCAGTGTCAGTTGAGGGAGCAGACCTGAAACCGTGTTGGGTGTTACTAAGTAGTTGCTTACTTTCCAGGTGTTGAGTGAGTTGTGTAGCTATGATTTTTTCTAAGACCTTAGATAGTATAGGTAGCAGAGATATGGGGCGGTAGTTACCAGCTACTTCATTGTCACCTGACTTAAATATTGGTACAACCATAGCGTGTTTCCATGCAGCTGGTATAGCTCCAGTTACAATTGACGTGTTGATAATACAAGTTAAATATGTTATAATTACTGATAGAGTCTTTTATAAAACGAAGTGGAATTTCATCAGAACCATAAGAGTGGGTGTTCTTCAAGTGTTTTATTGTTAGAATGGCAGTCTCATTAGGCACTGGCCTGGGTCTAAACATACTGTTTGTGACATCTTGCTGCGCTGTATGGGGTCTTCCGTCACTTTCTCTTATATTTTGTTGGACTTTTCAAAGGTATTTTTTCCCACGTTTGCAAAAGAGCTATTAAATTCCTCAGCTCTTTGCTTTATATCTACATTATTGGACGCAAGTGTTACATTTGCTTTATTTTTCTTACTGGGAACCAATTCCTTTATAATGCGCCACATAGCAGCGGTGTTGCCCCTGTTTTCTTCAAGTTTATTTTTGTTATATTGGGATTTACAGTTACGGAGTGACCTCTTGACCTGTTTTTTCAATGCCCGATATCTGTCCTGCAAATTTGCGTTGTCTCGGTCATATTTAAGTTGTCGCTGGACTTCGTTACGTTCCTGCATTATGGTTTTCAAGTCGTCAGTTATCCACGGTGCGAAAGGTCTCCTTACTTCTTTAGTTACCTTGGGTGCACATGCATTTAAACATTTAAGAAAGTGTTCTGTGAGTACTTGGACCTGAATGTCGATGTTATCTGTATTGAATACTTTGTCAAGAGCATGTCTTTCATTTAATAATAAGGTACATAGCTTGTCAGGAGAATAACTTTTTAATTGGCGAAAAGTTTTGAGAGTAGGTCGACTCTTTGGCTTGTGTAGGTTTACCGTGACGCTGATGAGTTCGTGGTCACCCACAGGGCAAGGGGTCGTGTCGGAGTGGATTACTGAGTCAGGTTTATTGGTAACAACTATGTCCAGAAGGGTAGCAGAAAGAGGAGCGATTCTTGTTGGCGTATTAATTAACTGAGTCATCTTAGCGTGTATTATTATCTGCTGAAGCTTACTATTTTCTTGTAAAAGATTATCGTTAAAATTACCAAGTATGTAGCATGGCTTATTGCGTAGAGAAATACTGTGAAGGACATTACTGATATAATCAAACGTGTGTGAGAGAGACTTGGGGTGGCGGTACAAACAGCCAACAATAACTGAGGGTAGCTTCCTACACTGCACCGTGACCCAAACGTCCTCTACGCCCTTTGGTCTTTCAATAACTATGTCGACATGTGTTACTTTATAAGTATCCTTTATATAAATACAAACACCTCCACCTCTTCCTTTGTCACACCTAAAAACAACATAATCAGGTATTGCGATATATTCGTCATTCATGTCAGAGCATAGCCATGTTTCACTCACACACAATATATCAGTTTCTTTCTTTAGTTAAAACATCTATTTCTTCTTTATTGGCTAAAAGGCTTTGGGCATTAATGTGGTCGATTTGTAGATAATTCCGTTTGTTAATGGTGTTTTCATCGGCCCTGCCTTCATCGCCTACTTCCTATGGGTTATTATTGTTACATTGCTTTTGCTTATGTCCTAATTGATGACAATGAAAACACCGAAGCTGATGGTCGAACCTGCAGGTTGTCTGGTGATGGTTTTGTTCTCCGCAGTTGTAGCAGCCTCTTCTGTTTCTTATTTGGGTGTCTGGGTATTGGTAATGGTGTGTGCTGGATACCGTTCTGGAGTAGTTGTCTCTCTGTGATATATCCCGGAACTCATGCCGGTCGTTCCGAGTTGTGTGAGAGGTGGTTTCACCTCTCCCGCCGCCCTGACTTGACTCCCACCGTGCTGCTTCGGTACCCCGAGGCCTCAAGGCATCACCTCGGGGCATAGAGCCACGCACAGGAGGAGGGTGCGAGGCGCCCCACTGCCTGGGCGTAGTTGAGGGAAGGTGAGGCGTTTGGGGGTAAGAGGCGGCCATCCGGGTGTGTGCTGTGGAAGAGGGCAGGGAACGCACCACGCTGGATGGGGTCAATGAGGCTCCTCCCTGAGCAGTTGGGGGGAGAGAGAGAGAGAGAGAGAGAGAGAGAGAGAGAGAGAGAGAGAGAGAGAGAGAGAGAGAGAGAGAGAGAGAGAGAGAGAGAGAGAGAGAGAGAGAGAGAGAGATGAGAGAGAGAGAGAGAGAGAGAGAGAGAGAGAGAGAGAGAAGAGAAGAGAGAGAGAGAGAGAGAGAGAGAGAGAGAGAGAGAGAGAGAGAGAGAGAGAGAGAGAGAGAGAGAGAGAGAGAGATGTAAGAAATATGCAAATTAGAAATCAGTGCAAAACGGTGCGGTGCAAACACTGGGTGAGTTGTCAGGCAGTCACAGGCCGAGGAGGAGTGGTGGCGTGATGACAGCGGCGGGAAACACTCGCGCCATCACAACGGCCGGGGAGCGAGAGGAGTGAATCAGTGAGAGCACAGGTGATGACATGCATGACTTCTACTCTGTTCTCTATTTATCATATTTGCCTCTTTTATAATAATGTTGTAGGAGAGAGAGAACAATCAATACACGAAAGAGCGAGTGAGTGTGAAAGGGTTGATGGCAGCACCGGTTTCGACTCGTGACTTAATGCAGACAGGAATAAATAAGTTCTAGTGTTGAGTCGCTGGTGAGGAGAGGTGTGTCGAGGCGATGGAGGGAGCAGGGACGCACCCGAGAATGTTTTTCGGTAGGGGGGCCCATAATTTTTTTTCCCGCCAGCCAGTCTAGTAAACCCGCCAGATTTCTCCCTTGCCTCTGGATGGTAACTTTTTTTTTTTGCTATCAACTGATTCCCTTTCCAAGCCTTATTTTTTATTTCTGCTACTGAAACAATAATTTTGGTAGTGTTAAGATGCTTGTCCAAGGCATTACGTGAAGCATAAGTGCGACTAAATCAAGGTAGGCGTAGTACATGTACACGGGCAGGTGACGCAGTCACATCGCGAGGACATGTAATATATTTTTTTAACCGGCTGTTAGTGTATTCTGATTTCTTACAAGGAAGGAAATTTCGAGGGAAGGTCATGGCCACCTTGCCCCCCCCCCCCCCCTTGGGTGCGCCACTGGATGGAGAAACAAAGCCTTTCATGCAGAGAGAGAGAGAGAGAGAGAGAGAGAGAGAGAGAGAGAGAGAGAGAGTTAGGCATTGTGTGGGTCGTGTCGTGTCTTGCTCTGCTGCCTGTGCCCCCGGCGCCGCGCCTGAAGTCGTGTTGGTGTCGTGTTTGACGCCCAACAACTGGCGGTGAGGCAGGAAGCGTGAAAGCGTGAAGCAAAAGTGCACGCGGACAACCTACAAAGAACTAGGAAAGAGAAAATATCAGAGGAAATATCAAGAAAAAAAATTGTAGCGATATGAAGCGAGAAAATTAGGTCATGCGTCTGTGAAGTAAAACATAAAGTGAAGACGGAAAAAAGAGTTGCAATATGAAAGAAAAACGGTGAAGGATTTTGTCCAGGGCAGAGTCAGGACGGAGCAAAAATGTGAAAAGTTTGAGTCCTCTATAAGAACCCTATGCTTTCCCGGGGCGGCGACTAAAGTGACAAAGTAAATAATAGTTGAGAGAGAGAAAGAAAACAATGTGTTCCATTTACAAGGTACAAGTAATATAAGTTGAGAGAGAAAAAGAAAAAAGCATGTGTTCCATTTACAAGGTACACGAAAAACACTAAAATCGTCGGTGCCTGAATTTCGACAGAGCTGGTAGTGAAAAAGTGTAGGGCTTAAGAAGAGGAAACAGTAGTGCCATCAGAGTAATTAACAGCATAGGAAGGTAAGGACTGAATAAACAGCATTGATTATAAATTCCCTCGATGCAATAAAAGGCACGTTCGGTTCTATTAGCTTAAGTGCCGCGGTGTCTGAAAAAAAAAAAAAATACAACTGGAGGGAAAAATGCAATCTGGTGTGACGCCGAGGAGCTTGGAGACAGCGGCACGTCTTGAAGGACCTCGCCTCTTTACTGTGACCAAGACGAAAGTGAGGAGCTATTTTTTACCACCAGTTGATTCAAGGACAGAAACAAGGGAAAGACAGACAAAATACAGACACACAGACATACAAAACACAGACACACAGACATACAAAACACACAAAACACAGACACACAGACATAAAAAACACAGATAGACAGACAGACAAAACACAAACACACAGACACACAGACAAAACAAAAAAAAGCTACCCTATGAGTGACGCTTTGGTATAGAGGTGGTGACGTGACGCCTTGTTATGTTACATCCACTCCACCACATCACAGTCACACCACACCACACCACACTACCACAGCAACACCACATACCACTTTACCACACCATAATCACACCACATCTTACCACACCACACTCCCACAACTACACTACATGTCATTCTACCACACTAACCCACCGCAACACCAATAGTTTCTCACCACAGCCCCCCCACCACCACCACCACCACATCATCCACCACCACCACCTGCCGCGACCACAGGATTCATTCGCTCGTTTGTACCTTGGCCACAATTATTACTGAATTGGTGGCAGCGTACAGTGACCTCAAAAGACGTAGAGGTCTTGTTTGTGTGTGTGTGTGTGTGTGTGTGTGTCTGTGTGTGTGGGGGGGGGGGGGGGCGTGGGGGGTGTACAAGCAGACAGACAGCCAAAAAGCAAACAATGGGTAAAGGAGAGAGAGAGAGAGAGAGAGAGAGAGAGAGGGAGAGAGGGAAGGAGAGAGAGAGAGAAGGAGGAGGAGAGAAAAGGAGAGAGAGAGAGAGAGAGAGAGAGAGAGAGAGAGAGAGAGAGAGAGATCAAAGGGGAGGGGGATGGGTTAGTTAGCTTTAATCCAGGACCTGCGATGGAGGAAGGCAGTGGAAGCGATGAAGAGGAGGAGGAGGAGGAAGAGGAAAGAGCGGAAGAGTAAACAGGAGACACGAAGAGGAGGATAAAGATAAAGAATGCGGAAAGAAAGAAATAATTAATGCAACGAAAGAACGTGTTTCACTTTTAAAGGACAACAGGAATGTCTTGCAAAGGAGGTATCTCTATTCTTATCTTTTTCTTCATCTTGTTTCCTCTCCCCCTCACTCCCCCCTCCTCTCCCTCCTCCTCCTCCTCCTCCTCACTCTCCTTCCTCCCTCCTCCCCCTCCTCCCGAGTAAACGGTTTACTACTACAACTTTTGACCTGTGCGGGGCTGTGGTTTAGTAAGGGCCCTGTCAGTTAGTGACCACCATCGGGATTATATAACCCGGGTCACTGCTGCAGGGGGCATTGAAGTGCACGGCGTCCTACTTGGAAAGTGCACTACCGCAGTGGATTGAAACGGAGCTGGGCCTGATTGACTGCTGCCTCCCAAGAAAGCGCCAGGCAAGGCTGCCGCACCACCCTGAACTTCCACACTGAGCCTACACCAACACTACATTAGACCTCATAACACACACAGATAGCCCGAGTTAACGGTACCACTACTACTCTCGACCTGTGACGGGCTGTGGTTCAGTTAGGGTCCTGACAGTTAGTGACCACCATCGAGATTTAAGGTACCAGGGGTCACTGCTGCAGGAGGCATTGAAGTGTACGGCGTCCTACATGGAAAGTACACAATCCGCAGTGGATTGAACGGAGCTGGGGCCTGATTGACTGCTGCCTCCCAAGAAAGCGCCAGGCAAGGCTGCCGCACCACCCCTTGAACCTCCACACTGTGTTCACACCATTACAAAACACACATAACATGACCTATCTATCAAGCACTAAACATACCCCCACAAACTAGTAGTAGTTAGCCATAGATTACAGCTTTCAACTTTCCTCACAAATTCCATGCAGTTTTTCTATATTGCATGGTATCATTTCTTTTCCGGCCAGCTTCGGCTGGAGGGATGGGTGGGTGGGGAGGAGCCTTCTACTTCCTATCCTTTCTCTCTTGTTATCTAGTTAGTGTAGTGTAGTTAAAGCAAACAGTCTTGTAAGGACCTATCGGTCTGTTGCTGTTTGTGTTTCCTTTGTATTCCTTTGTATTCCTCCTCCTCCTCCTCGCATCCACAGTATCATCACCTTTTCTTTTCTCGCATCTTTTACTTAGCACCACTTTTCTCAAAATTCCTCTCCATCTCCTCTCTAGTCCTCCATCTCTCCACTCCTCCTTTTTTCCTTTCTGCGCTCTCACCTTCTTTAGTCAGTTTTTTCCTCTCTATTCTTTCCACTTTCCTGCCCTGTCCCCATCCTTTCCTCCCTTACATTTTCTTACCAGCAGTTTCCGTTCACGTATCTCCTTTTAGTCAACTCCCCTTCTCCTCCCTCTGGTAAAATACTAGATTCTTACCCCTCTTTTATAATCGCCCCAGAAAATCCTGATCTTTACGTACAACACTGATTTTTTCCCACATCTCTGCCTACCTTCCCCCTTCCTCTGTCCCTCTTCACGTGATGCTGAATCGGTAATCTCACCTGCTAATTACCGGCCTAATAGACTTACCTGTGCCGCCCTCGATCACGCCGCTTCATTAGTGCTTGGGCCGCTCTTTTCACCTGGGGGCGCGGCCGAAATATTGGCGATTTTGTCCCGTTACTGAGGCTGTTACGGCGACGCTGGAGGCTGTGATGACGTGGGGGGGGAGGGGATGTTGTGGTGGGAGGGGGAGGCTGTGTTTATGGGGAAGGAAGTGTGTAGGTACTGGAAGGAGAGAGAGAGAGAGAGAGGAGAGAGGAGAGAGTGAGAGAGAGGAGAGAGAGAGGGAGAGAGAGAGAGAGGAGAGAGAGAGAGAGAGAGAGAGAGAGAGAGAGGAGAGAGAGAAGAGAGAGAGAGAGAGATGAGAGAGAGAAGAGACGAGAGAGAGAGAGAGAGAGAGAGAGGAGAGAGAGAGAGAGAGAGAGAGAGAGGAGAGAGAGGAGAGAGGAGAGAGGAGAGAAGAGAGAGAGGAAGAGAGAGAGAGAGAGAGAGAGAGAGAGAGAGAGAGAGAGAGAGATTTGTGTGGTGAAAGGAATTGAAAGGAAAATGCTGGTTTCTGGTGGTGGTGGTGGTGGTGGTGGTGGTGGTGGTGAAGAGAGATGTGGAGGATTTTGATTGAGAAAGTGATCAGAATTTTTTGGGAATGGGATTTATGGGACGTGGTGGATAGGTTTAGATATATTATTAAAAAGTTGTGGTATGTAGTTGTGATGATAATGGTGGAAATAAGTAATAATAATAATGATAATGATGATAATAATACCGGAGTGCCAATACAACCATCATTACAGTAAAAACTAAAATTGAAAAAAAAGAAAAGAAAAAAAAAACCCCACTAACAGACGACTCAGAACCTTAACCAGATGATACAAATTATTACACATAAAAATCAGTTAAGGTCAGGTCAGTGTGCGTGGGAGAGAAAGCGGTGCCGTGTGTTTGACCTTTGCGGCGGGTCAGCCTCGTTCAGTATGGAGGGAATCGATCGGCCAAAGTATTGACCTGCCGCCCACACACCAAAGTCTCCCCGCCCCAAATGTTGGAATATTGTTCATGTGTTTGGTTACAAAAAGAGGTAATGATGAAATAGATATCCGTTCATAGCGTTATATGTCTGTCTTCTTGGTAATAAAGATGATGATGATACTGATGGTGATAAGGTGATTGTAGTTATGATGTTGATACAAATAATGCTAATGAAAATATTGAAATAGTATTGATAATGATGATAATAATGATATCAACACCACCACCACAACCACCACCACCACCACCACCACCACCACATCACCAAGTGATGAGTCATAAAACCGGCTGGAATATTCTCCTCCTTTCTTCACTCTTATTTTCTTTCATCAAGGAGGAGTAGGAGGAGCAGGAAAAGGAAGTGGAGAACGAGAAAGACGAGAATGAGGACTAGGAAGAAGAAAAAAGGAAATGGAATGTAAAGAATTGTAAAAGAACGAGCTTATGTACTCGCAATAAAGGAAAGAAAATGGAAGCTACTTGAGTCACCCCCACGTCTTGCTTTGACGTAGAGAATGGGATGTGCGTGCTGCCTTTTTCACCCCTCCAAGGACAGGGCGGCGCTTGGCTGCTGCCCTGCGTATAGCTTGCGTAGGCGACGAAGGGGATGGATTAAAGGGGCAGGACTTAAGAGCAGGATCATCGGGACTGACAGAGGATCATTAAAGGAGAAAAAGTGGCGGGAATAAAGTGATAAAAATGATAAATTTTTAAAAGTGAGGCAGATTACTGAATGGTTAAGAGGAGGAAGAGGAGGAGGAGGAGGAGGAGGAGTTCGAATCTCAGGCAGTCGACGCACTCAGGATAAGCCGGTTGAGTGCGTGGCAGGAACGGGTAAAATTTCAATTCTCTCAAATTTTTAACTCGTTGTTGGGATAATTTGAGGCGATGCGGGGCTGGGTGTTGAGAGAGAGAGAGAGAGAGAGAGAGAGAGAGAGAGAGAGAGAGAGAGAGAGAGAGAGAGAGAGAGAGAGAGAGAGAGAGAGAGAGAGAGAGAGAGAGAGAGAGAGAGAGAGAGAGAGAGAGAGAGAGAGAGAGAGAGAGGGGAGGAAGAAGACAGAGGAAGGAGGGAAGAATGGCTTTAGGGAATGGAAGGAATGGAAGGAGGGGAAGTAAAAATGAGGAAAGTTCAAGGTTAAAGGAAGGCTGCTTTGGCTAAGGTGGAGGGAGACTCAGGTGAAGGAAGGAAGGAAGGAAAGAAGGTTTAATGCGTCGGTGAAAAGAGGGAGTGAAGAAAGGAAGGAAGGAAGAAGAGAGGCAAGACAATTAGGCAGATGTGAGCAGATAAATGGATTATGAGAGGGAGAAATGGAGGGAGAGAATGTTTGAGGGAGTTTTGGGGCGAGAGCGAGAATGTGGCGGCGGGAGGCGGATGTAACCCAACTATTGAAAGTTTCCTATAATGAGACACTGACAGGGAGGAAATAAGAGAGGAGGAGGAGGAGGAGGAGGAGGAGGAGTTGTGACGAAGAGAGGTTAAAAGAGGCAAGAAAGGATAGGTAAAAAAGGCAAATGGTAATGAAGGAGAGAGAAAAGGAAAACATGGCAAGACAGGAAGGGAAAGAAATAAGGGAAAGTACAAAGAGATGAGGGTAAAATGAGTAATGGGAGAGAAAGGAAGAAAGGAAGGGAGGGAGGAGAGGAGGGCAAGAAGATAAGAAAATTAGGGAGGAAAGAGTGAATAGAAGAAAAAAGAAAAGAAAAAAAAAGAGGGGAAACTGAGAGGGAGGAGGAAAACCAAAATAGGCAGATAAAGGGGAGGTAGGAGGTGGGATTAGAGAAAGTGTATGAAAGGAGCTAAGAAAAGACACGTCAACCACGAATAAGGGGGGAGAAAAAAATTAAATAGAGGCGAGTTCTCTCTCTCTCTCTCTCTCTCTCTCTCTCTCTCTCTCTCTCTCTCTCTCTCTCTCTCTCTCTCTCTCTCTCTCTCTCTCTCTCTCTCTCTCTCTCTCTCTCTCTCTCTCTCTCTCTCTCTCACCAATCATCTTGCCTGAGTCTATAATCCTATTTATTTCCCCAAAATCTTCCTCATAACAGGTTCTTTATAGGTCATAAGTCTGCATCGAATCCACCACCACCACCACCATCAGTAAAGTACGTAGGGCCGTAATGGATGATATACCGAAAGATCCCGTAAGTAAAGAGCTTAGGGGCGGAGTGTGTGTGTGTGTTCAAGTTCAATATTTATTGCCAGTATAATTCAATTACATAAGGGGATCTACAACAATAATACATAGGAAATGACACGGTCTGCAGAGCCGAGGCTCCCTGGCAGACGAAATAATTTATATAAGAGAATGCATAGGTATAGGCAACGTGGGACTGACAATCATGGAATAAGTAATACACAAATGTACGCACTCACGCACACGCACGTACGCACACACACACACGCACGCACGCACGCACGCACGCACGCACGCACGCACGCACGCAAGCACGCACAAACTAACAGTCATTTAAACACCGTCGTACAAACACATATCACACAATATTCACTTATATACATTCATACATTTAGAATGCAATACCTTTACATACTACACATATGTACACACTACACACATACATACACACACAGCTACAAACACACACGATCATGCATAACAACACTTACATTCGTACTCACTGATATTTACATAGATTGAAGTGTATACAAATCATTTCTGTGTGTGTGTGTGTGTGTGTGTGTGTGTGTGTGGTGTGTGTGTGTGTGTGTGTGTGTGTGTGTGTGTGTGTGTGGTGTGTGTGTGTGGTGGTGTGTGTGAGATGAGAGAGAGAGAAGAGAGGAGAAGAGAGAGGGGAGAGAGAGAGAGAGAGAGAGAGAGAGAGAGAGAGAGAGGGAGAGAGAGGGGAGAGAGAGAGAGAGAGAGAGAGAGAGAGAGAGAGAGAGAGAGAGAGAGAGAGAGAGAGAGAGAGAGAGATCTTTAAGAGATTCTCTCTTTAAGACGATTAAAAACCATATAGACAAACAGACAAACATTAAGAATCATCAGCCTACAGATAGACACATGGATAGACCAAAAGATAACACCTGCCGCCCACTCCAAGACTCACCTGGGGAACGAGGGGAAAAGAGAGGGGAAAGAGGGGCTGGGGAGGTCACGTGGGTGGTTGCTAGGTCGCCCTCAGTGCCATCACACCGGGAAAGGTCAAAAGTCAGGTGGGAAAGGTCACTCGTCCTTTCGGGAGAGGGAGAGAGGAAGGAGGGGGAGGGAAAGTAAATAAAAAGAATTGTGAGTCAAAATAAATGGAAGAAAAGAAAAGTTACCTCCTTCTAATTGTTGCAGTCCCTTCCTCCCTTCCTCCTTCCCTTCCCTTTGCCTTTTTCTACCCTTCACCTGCCCTTCACTTATTCCTTCCTCCTCCACCTTCCTTTCACCTCTTCCTCCCCTTCACCTTCCCTTCGCCTCTTCCACCCTCCCTTCGCCCCTTCCTCCTTCCCTTCACCTTCCCTTCGCCTCTTCCTCCCCTCCACCTGCCCTTGGCCCCTTCCTCCCCTTCAGGTGCTGAGGAGGTGTCGCCGAGGGTCAGCTTGGTCCCATCTTCTTTACCATCTGTACTATGTATGAAGGGACAAGACGTGTGTGTGTGTGTGTGGGGGGGGGGGGGGGGGGAAGGTTTGTTAGTGATGTACGAGAGAAAAAAAAGAGGAAAAAAGAAAAAAAAAAAGATAGGAGTAATTTTAGTCTCTCTCTCTCTCTCTCTCTCTCTCTCTCTCTCTCTCTCTCTCTCTTCTCTCTCTCTCTCTCTCTCTCTCTCTCTCTCCTCTCCTCTCTCTCTCTCTCTCTCTCTCTTCTCTCTCTCTCTCTCTCTCTCTCTCTCTCTCAAGTGAATCACATGTCATGCTATCTCTTCCCTTCCTTCCCTTCCCTCACACACTCTTATATCTTCCTCCTCCTTCTCGTTCCTCATTCCTCCACTTTCCTCCCTCCTCCCTCTTTACTTTTTCATCACTTGATCCTCTCCTTCGTCTTTTCCTCTCTCTTCTCCTCCATATTCTCCTCCCCTCCTTCCTCCCATCTCCTTGTTGTGCCTCTCTTCATCTCCTTTTTATCTTCATTTCTCTCCCCTCCTCTCTCCATCTTTTTTATTTCCATATCAGATACACCGCTCTCTTAACTCCTTTTCCTCCTCCTCCTCCTCCTCCTCCTCCTCCTCCTCCTCCTCCTCCTCCTCCTCCTCCTCCTACTCCTCCTCCTCCTCCTCCCTCCTCTCATACCTCCTCCTCCTCCTCCTCCTCCTCCTCTCCTCCTTCCTCCTCTCCCTCCTCCTCCTCCTCCTCCTCCTCCTCCTCCTCCTCCTCCTCCGTTTTCTTCCTCTCTTCCTCCTATTCCTCTCTCCTATTCTCTATTATGTCCTTGCTCCTCATCCTTCATTCCGCCTCTTTCTGTCAATCCCTCCTGCTTCCCTTCCGTCCAGCCATGGCAGTAAGTAATTACCTTAACTGCACAACTTTAGAAACACCGAGTTAACCTAAATCATCGCATCTCGTAGAATTATTCGCCAAACTGCGGTCAAATATCACAATGTACTAGTTAGAAAAAATATCAAAAAACTGTAAATTGCCTCAACATTATGTACTGCGTAGGGAAGACTCGCTGGTGTTCAATGTTTTATTTTATATTTTATTTAAACAGTTATTAATCACACACATGGCTTACAAGGTAGATAAGTTAAGGCAGTAAAGTTCAGAATCGGCTAAAGATGATGTTGTATCGGGTTCATTGTATTGCAGTTGGTTCGTAATTATAAGTTGTGATATGTATTTGTCTGCAATGTTTGTTACTGGAATAGCTGTTGTTAATGTTCATGGATTGGTGTAGTTAAAAAATTGTATATTTAAGTATTATGCTGGACCATATCATTATACATTTTAAGTGTGTAAGTCATGATACTATGGTCAATAGATTTGCTTATTTACCTACTTATCTCAGCCAACGCGGCGGTGGTGTGGCAAAGAGGCTGAGGCTGTGACGCTGTCTCACTTGTTCCTTTACTGCCCACGAGATAATTTCACTTGTTCCTTTACTGCCCACGAGATAATTTCACTTGTTCCTTGACTGTCCACGAGATAATTTCACTTGTTTCTTTACTGCCCACGAGATAATTTCACTTGTTCCTTGACTGTCCACGAGATAATTTAACTTGTTTTTTTACTGCCCACGAGATAGTTTCACTTGTTCCTTTAATGCCCACGAGATAATTTCACTTGTTCCTTGACAACCCACTCGATAATTGTGCATAAAGGAGTGTTTGTGTATTCATTATCCCACATATACATATACGTAGATAGGGAGAAAAGAGAAGTACCAAGACATTATTAACCACTTGAGATCCAGAACGTAATTTCCATTGTAATTTGGGTACCATTAGACAACTTTTAGTGACTATAAGTAGTATTTTATAGATATGACCTGTTTAGTTTCCTTGTCGACTAACTAATTTGGTTTATTCAGTTACTTTTCGGAAATGTATAGCTAACAACAGACAATTATATTTAGCTAAGAAAAGATCTGGGAGTGAAGGGGTTAAGGGGAAAGTGGGTAAGGAGGAGGAGGAGGAGGTGGTGGAAGAGTAATGAAAGAGAAGGGAGTAAGAGCTGTATGTTATCACCGAACAATATTGCTCATTCATAACAACAGTACGTGTGTGTGTGTGTGTGTGTGTGTGTGTGTGTGTGTGTGTGTGTGTGTGTGTGTGTGTGTGTGTGTGTGTGTCTGTGTGTGTGTGTGTGTGTGTGTGCGCGCGTGCGTGCGTGCGTGTGTGCGTGCGTGCGTGCGTGCGTGCGTGCGTGCGTGCGTGCGTGTGTGGTGTGTGTGTGTGTGTGTGTGTGTGTGTGTGTGTGTGTGTGTGTGTGTGTGTGTGTGTGTGTGTGTGTTATCTTTTGTCAAGCATGTTTTTTTACGTGTCGATCACTTTTCTCAGTACATCAGCTATTCTCTCTCTCTCTCTCTCTCTCTCTCTCTCTCTCTCTCTCTCTCTCTACTTCTCTCTCTCTCTCTCTCTCTCTCTCTCTCCTCTCTCTCTCTCTCTCTCTCTCTCTCTCTCTCTCTCTCTCTCTCTCTCTCTCTCAACACTTCACGGCTTGAATGGCTCTTAACATAAGTTTAATTACATTTCGCCTTATCTCCAGAATCATTCATTTTTCTTTGTTTCTCGTTTTCTGTTTCATTTCGCTCCTTTCTTCCACACGGTAATTTATTGCATTCCCCTGTTGTGTTTTAGCCACTAATATTCTTTTATCTTTGTAACGCTTTCCATTAAATGCTGAATATGTTCCTCCTTTTAATGTATTCTTTTTGCACTCACTCTCTACTTCCGTCATTGCCTCCTGACTTGTTTGTCTGTTTATCTCTGTCTCTCTGTCTCTTAGTGTATGAAGGGTTATTATGTATATGTTTATGTATGATTGCTAGAGTTTTTGGTTTTGTGCCTCTGTCTGTTTGTCTATGCTGGATGGTTCTATGTTTGTATGTCTGTGGGTGTGGGTGTAATAGAGAGAGAGGGGAGAGAGAGAGAGAGAGGAGAGAGAGAGAGAGAGAGGAGAGAGAGAGAGAGAGAGAGAGAGAGATGAGAGGAGAGAAAAGAGGATGAGAGAGAGGAGAGGGGAGAGAGAGAGAGAGAGAGAGAGAGAGAGAGATTCAGGTTTACATACTAAGTAAAAGGTGGTGTGGAACAGACATGAACAGTTCCATAAAATGTTCATTTAACTTTTTAGATATCCAAATTTATTCAAAACTTTCATCATCGAATGTTACGCTGGTGAACATGTGTGTGTGTGTGTGTGTGTGTGTGTGTGTGTGTGTGTGTGTGTGTGTGTGTGTGTGTGTGTGTGTGTGTGTGTGTGTGTGTGTGTGTGTGTGTGTGTGTGTGTGTGTGTGTGTGTGTGTGTTGGGGGGGGGGAGCTGTTATAAGGGATCCAGTGTGTCAGTCAACAACAGGTTCTTTTGTGGTGCATCCTTAAATCCCTCTTGTCTGGATGCTGGCCGACATTTGCCTGCCCTGCACAACATGCTCATTTGTAAGGAGCGGGACATTTTTTATGTTGGCCCAACACGTGGTCAGTTGTCCCTCCACTTTGTCCAGGTGTTATCAAACCCCAAGACACTACATTAGATCACGCATCGAGTTTCTATCCTGAAGGGTTTTTCTATTGCCTATAGTTTTCCAGAAGAATCAGAATCAGAATATAAAAAGAGAAAGCAGGAGATGGGGAAGTGGGGACAGGGAGAAGAATAGATGGGTGAGAGAAAATAGACTAGTATGAGAAAAAGACTCCGGGGCTTAAAGGCCCCCATCCACGGTACGATTGGTCGTACGATCTGATCCGACAGACCTGATCCGATGGATTTCCTACCATCCACTAACGATCCGACCGCACCTCAAGACCAATTCAGTTGGTGATAGAAACAGTGGAGAGCGGTTCCCATGATGGGTCTATGCAACGAGGATCGAATTACTTTTGATGGAATTTGATACCACAACTGAGGAGCGTAAACATCATCCGCGTTCACACCAAATTTCACAGAGGCAGTTATTTTCTTAATATATTTCCGGAACACGCTTCTCATATAGTTTTTTTTTTTTTTAACTGTTTCAACATTAGCCTCACTGTCGCTTACTGTCTCGCTCCTCGAGTTTCTCTACCAATACTTCATAAGTTGTATTTTTCTTATATTTATCCATTTACTCTTTGCTTTTATTTCCCACAAACATTCAGTTTCTATATGATTGGATGAATTCTGTCCAAAAGTGCTTCTCATTAAAGAAACAATTCATCTCGGTAGTCCTCTCGCGACGCTGTCAGTGGCGAAACTGACGGCTGGCCTCACGATCAGCACACTCACGGTGCGATCCGGTCTGAACCGGATGATCTGTCGGATCTAAAAACCAAACACTGCTTGGTCGCCATCCGACCAACTGTCAGTCGGTCGGACAGACCAAAATCACCCCACTCACGATCCAATCTGGTCGGATCCAACCAGATCTGTCCGATGGTCGTACGACCAGATCGCACCGTGGATGGGGGCCTTAACCCAGGTGCTGTGAGTGTTTTTGTATGTAGTTGTGGGCCGGTCTGGACACGTTTTCTCAACTCGCACGAGCAAACAGAAACCACTCTGGGACGGCTTAGCAGGGCATGGGCCTCGAAAGATGGAACCCCGGACACACCCAAGACAACCCCGCGCCCACATCCGCCGCCCACCGCAGGGTTCTTCAGTTTTTGTTTGATCTTCTTGTTCTTTCTTTTTTCAGGCTTGACTTGTTTTCTTCTTTCTTCTTTCTTCTTCTCTTCTTTCTTCTTATCTTGTTTGTTTTTTGTTACTTGTCTTGATTTTGGGTTATAGTTTTTACTTGTTCTGTCACCACCATGTACGCGCGCACACCCCCAAGCGCCACGGCACCCCGCGCTGGTGGCTGGCGTCATTCGTACGTGGGTGGCAGTTTTCCTCTTTTTGGCATGTATAATATCCCTTTTGTATTGTGGATGCCAAGTATAATTTTTTTTTGTCATTGGTTTTCCTCGTTTTGGAATAAATAATATCCTCTTTGTACTATAGATGCCAAGTATACATTATTTTTCCTTTTGTTTTCCTTTTTGGTATGAATAGTATCCCCTTTGTACTGTGGATGCCAAGTAGAGCTACTTTGCACATCAATAATGGAGGCTTGTTGTTTTACATTTAGCTGTTTTGCTGTCTGTAGGAACATACCGACACGGCAGACCCTCCGTCGGCCTGGCGTTCCCGAGAGGCCGGAGCTTTACAGGGCTCGGCCGCGGCCACTGACGAAGCTTATAGTTGTGTGAACATGGCGTGGCGGTGTTGTGGCGTGAGCTTTGTATTCGTGCTTATGTAACACACACCGCTGCCTACCCTGTCCCCCCCCCCCCCCCACCATCCAGGCTAGACTCTAATTCCACAACTGTTCTCGGCGGGGGATTCATGACTTTTTTGTATTGTCAATTATTGGTATATTTTGGTATGCTGATGGAACACTGTAACTTTTGTTAACTTCTAACGACTTGATCTGGAGTAAGAACGGAGCATCAAGACACCTCGGGGACGCGACTTCAAAAGATTCTTATGGGGAACCCTACCAGTTTTCTATCTATCTCTGTGGATCTCTCATATTTCAATTAATAGTTGTATCATAGCAGGACCCGTTGCGCTCGCCCAGAGCGTAGCGCAGGTAACCACCGGTTGGATCTGTGAATCGGTATGGATCTATGGTAGCAATCGTGGGATCAATTATTTTAGTGTTTGTCATTTTAACGCGAAACTATTAGTCCTAAATGTAACATTGATGTAGAAACCATTGTTAACCTTGAGGTGTTTTACTTGATGTGATCGGTATCTGGAAAAAACCCTTATATATTTCGTAAATAATTTATTTTTTATTATTTTATTTTACGTTTAACCTGAGCAGCTCTTCGTCCCGCCTTGCCTTGCCTCTCCTGCCCTCCCGCCTCCCGCCCTCACACCGCCTGCCTTGGTCAACACCGTCACAACAGCCTAGCGATATACACTGCACATGCGCCCTAATATTGTATCCTTCCTCATACTTCTTTCATCACATTTGATCTGGTAGATTTCTATGTATTCATTGTATTCATATTCAATATTCATGTATGTATTTATGTATTCATCATCACTTGTTTATCCATGTGTCTATTACTATATTTATCTCTGTATCTCTCTCCCTCTCCTTAATTATCAACTCTATATTTATTCATGGTGTGATTCATCTTTTATCTGTGTCTGTCCTGCCCACGCCTGCTTCCCTCCCTCCACCCTTCTCCCTTCTCCCGCCCTTCCCCCTCATATCCTCTCTCCACGATCACCCCTCCCGCCCTTTTTCCGCCACCTCCCGCCCACCAGCCGCCAGGTCAGTGTTGTAAAAGAAACACATCATCCAGGTAACAGTGCGCACCTGACCCTGACTCTGGGTGATACACTGGCCTGTGGGTGGTACAGTAAAAACGTATGTGTCAAACTTCAGACAACATATTGAGAGGAAGCTGCAAAAAGGAGATGTGTACTTGGTGTTTGATCGGTACTATGAGTACAGCACAAAAGGTGTCACAAGAAGTGCGAGGAATATTGAAGCCAGTAGAGTTCACCAGCTCAAGGTTACAACGGAGCTGCCATCACAGAAAGTAATCCTGATTGTCACTGAAAACAAGAAGCAGCTCATTGACATAATCTGCACTGAACTCAAAGGAGACGTTGCGTTCCATCGAAACCACATACAGAATCACAAGCTGATCATCACATCCCAAGACAAAACTCCGATTGAGATCAGCAATGGAGGACTTATCATCAACAGAGGGGATATGAACACTACACATGAAGAGGCAGATATCAATATCGTTCAACAAATGCTCATGGCTGCAAAGGAGAAACCCACAAGCATCACCGTCTTATCAGATGACACAGACGTGTTTGTACTGCTTCTACATTACTTTCTGGAAGATCGTCTTAAGTTCATGGTGAAAATGGAATCTCCAAACAAAGATCGAGCAATAGTCGATATCTGCAAGACCATTGAGAAGCACATAGATATCATACCAGAAATCCTAGCTGCTCATGCACTTTCTGGTTGCGACACAGTTGCTTGCTGTTTCGGCATTGGAAAAAGCACTGTTCTGAAAGTTGTAAGAAGTGGACTTCTTCTGTCCCTTCTGGGACAAATAGATGCTTCGCTGCCCTCGGTGATACAGCAGGCAACGAAATTCATGACTGCTTGCTATGGACAGAACAACAGTGACACGATGTCAAATGCACGACTCAGTGCTTGGGCAGCAAAAACAGGCAAAGGGTATACATCAACACCAAAATTATGCTCTCTACCACCGACCAGCAAGGCCTTCGAGGAAAACGTGAAACGTGCGCATCATCAAGCATCCATATGGCGCGCCGTGAAAGATGCGGATCCACCAGAACTGGACGTTGAAAAATATAGATGGAAGAAAGATGAAACCAACAGATCACTTGTACCTACGACAGTCCCGGATACAGTCAGCCTTGCACCAGATGCTGTCTTGCGACTGGTCAGGTGTGGATGCGAGAGTGACACACCTTGTCATTCATCCAGATGTGGTTGCTGGAGTGCCAATCTGTCGTGCACAATGTTCTGTGCCTGTCACGATGGAATTTGCTGCAACACAAATGCTTTGTGACTTGTGACAGTAACTATCAGTCGAAAAATCATAATCCATATCCTACGTTTAACAGAATACATAAATGTTTTCAGTGATTAAACCAACAAGTTGTGTCTCATGTGATTTAACCAGAAATTAACTCATGCATCGTTGCAATAAATGCAAAATAATATACAAATAAGCGTTTATTTTACGAATAATACCACACAGACCTTGCCAATCCGTGCTAGTGCATGTCATTAATCAGATCTAGTAATGGCTGTTGAGAAAGTCAATTTTCTGCAATGAAAAACACATTTATGGCGGCCATCTTTTTTTGTGTGTGTTTTATTGATATAATAAGGGCAGCATTGTAATCTTGATGCCTGAAAACATATAAAAAGACCTTTCATTCGTGTTTCTATCTCATATAGTTACGAAGATATGAGGAAAATAGATTTTCCCAGATTCGATGGCGACCATCTTGGATTTCGCCTCCTAGCACAAATTGCTCATGTATGACAACATGTCATCCGGCAGTTTCTGAATATATATGCCCTTACTATCAATAATCAACATTAAAAAAAACTTTATACTCCAAAAAGAGGTCAAGCACATATTTGGCGTTTATCTGCCGGACTACTGTGTATATTTAGGTGCCTCCTGTTCCCGCTTCGCTACATACATGCTGGCCTCTTCCCCTGCAGCCCCAGCCACGCTACCTACACTACACTACAACAAGCTCTACTATGCTTATACACAATGTATTTCTTGTACACCGTTATGCATGCTTGTCAGTGGCAGGTGAAAACAAAATATTGCTCAGCGTCGGGAAGGAGACTTTTCAAGCGAAGGAAAAAAACGAACAGGAAATAATAATGAGCGTTGAACCAATTTCCGCCCGTCCCATTCACACTTCCACCATGGTTAGGCTGCACTGGCATTGCTTAGCTGCGTCTCTTTGCATGAAAATGAAGATATCAATAAAATAACAGTAATTTAAGGCAAACAAAGACGACGGCTGACCTTAGAAAACATAGTAATCGATCATACCTACAGTCTAAACGCCTCCTTGCCCGATACACCGCCGTTGGTGATCTAATTACCTTTGTTACTACTCTTTGTTGTTGTTGTTGTTGTACTACTCGTTTGTTGTTGTTAATCGCTTTTTGTTACTTTTTTTTTTTTTGTCCTTGGCCAGTCCTTTCTGATGTAAAAAAAAACATTAAAGCCTCACACGTGTTCAGTACAGGTAGCGATGCGTGCAGGTCCGCGTGGGCGTCTCTCACGTCAACACGGCACGTGGGCGGCACGTGGGCGTCGACACGCATTATAATAATAATAATAATAATAATAATAATAATGCTTCTATTTTCACCCGAAGGCATTAAGGATTAGAAATCAAATGGATTATTATGAAGAAATAAAAGGGTGTGGCGGCGTGCAATTGTTGATGAGGAAGATTTAGCATTGAGATAGAGTATGAATCTATTTTATTATTAATTTTATTGTTTATTGGTTATTTCCCTACGTGAATATTTACAAAAAAAAGGTTTGTTAGATCAGAAGACAGTCTTATTTTTGGGAAGTGAGTGACTAGCAACAAAAACACAGATCGCTGTAAATTGACTGACAATTGAATTTTAACTTTTTTTCCATCTCAGTTTTGCAGCCAAAGCCGTTTTGTTTTAATTTGTTTTTTACATATTTTTTGTTTATTTTTTGTTCCTCTCCTGCACTCGTGACCCTTCATGGAAATAGAAAATGTTGTGCATGTGTGTATTTGTTTGTTTATTTGTGCGTGTGTGTGTATGTGGGTGCACGTGTGCGTGTGCCCCCCCCCCCCCACAATCTCTCTCCTCTTCTCTCTCTCTCTCTCTCTCTTTTCTCTCTCTCTCTCTCTCTCTCTCTCTCTCTCTCTCTCTCTCTCTCTCTCTCTCTCTCTCTCTCTCTCTCTCTCTCTCTCTCTCTCTCTCTCTCTCAACTCCTACTTTCTCATTTCATGTTTCTTTCCCCTTTTGGTTCTTCTCCATTCATTTTCTATTCTCTGTTTATTTCTGTTTCCCAACTTTTCCACCAAATACCAAGTCTCTCTTCCTCCTGTACATCATTTATTTTGTCTCTTTCTGTCATCGTGTCACCTCGCCACCGCTCTCCTCTCCCTAGTATTATCCTCTCCCTTCACTCCTTCCGTATTTTTTTCTTTTAGCATTTCTTCAGCTCGTTCCATTTCTTCACCTTCCCTTTCCTTTCATTCCATTTCCTTGCCTCCTTCCTTTATCCTCCCCTCCTCCGTCCCTCCCTTCCTCGCCTTACCACGTCCACTCGCAGCCTCGAGAAAATAAGGAAAGAAAAAACAACTCCTTCCTCTTGCTTGTTCATAAGAGAAACTGCAGCCTTAGCGAAGACGAGCCTTCCTCTCCCTTCCTCTCCTTTACTCGCCCAAAAAGACCCTTTCATGATCATCCTCTCCTTCCTTTCCTTCCTTCCCCTTCCACTCACCAACTGCTACCCATGTCGCTGGACTCTTAGCTCTTCAACTCTTCACCGGGACACTTCAATGCCACTGCCACCATCACGACCCTCCTCCCCCTCTCCCCTCTCCCACCACCACCACCACCACTAGCGTACTACAAGTACTATTGACTGTCGGTGCTCTTTCGCATTAATGTACTAAAAAAAATCGAAATTACATGCTAGACCATCATGAATTTTGCAGTTTTAGAGCTCCTCCTCCTCCTCCTCCTCCTCACAGTTCCCCATAAGCGACTTTTGACCAAGCTAAGGGCACATGGCTTGGGAGAGCAATTATGTTCATGGATTGGCGATTGGCTTTCAAATCGTAAACAACGGGTAGTAATAAATGGCGAAACATCCGATTGGTTAGATGTTACTAGTGGGGTGCCTCAGGGCTCGGTCTTGGGTCCCACTCTTTTTCTGATATATATCAACGATCTGGACTGCGGACTTGTATCTAAAATATCGAAATTTGCAGATGACACCAAATTAGGCGGTAAAGCATATACTAGAGAAAACTGCGAACTCATACAAACTGATCTCGACAAACTATCAGACTGGAGTGATAAATGGCTATTAAAATTCAATTCCGATAAATGTAAAGTAATGCATATAGGCAACGATAACCTCAAATATAACTATCAAATGCAAAATAAATCGTTAACTGAAGTACAGCAGGAAAAGGATTTAGGTGTCATCATCAGTAATGATCTGAAAACCAGTCCGCATTGCCTAGCTGCCAGTAAAAAGGCGAATATGATGTTGGGCTTTATTAAACGCAACTTTGAACACAAAACTCCGAAAGTAATGACACAATTATACACTTCCTTGGTTAGGCCACACTTGGAATATGCCGTTCAATTCTGGTCGCCCTGTTTCGTAAAAGACCAAGCAAAATTGGAATCAGTGCAAAGAAGAGCAACCAAACAAATTCCATCTCTGCGAAATTCATCTTATGAAGAGAGACTGCGGAAACTTAATATGTTTTCCTTAAAGGATCGTAGAATCCGTGGGGACTTGATAGAAACCTTTAAGATCCTAAAAGGATTTGGTGTCATTAATCAAGGGAACCTATTCGAGCTTTCAACTCAAGTGACAACAAGAAATAATGGTTTAAAACTAAACGGTCAACGTTGCATCACTGATCTCCGAAAAAATATTTCAATGTGAGAGTCGTTGATCGATGGAACAAGTTACCAGCAAATGTTGTCGAAGCCAGCACAATAACTACATTTAAAAACAGGCTTGATGCGCACTGTAAAGTAAATGGGTATTGATAGTGCCCTGCGAATTCATATTTAGTCCCCCGGATCGATTAGTTGTAGTGGTAGTGGTAGTTGTAGTTAGTATATTTCATACCCTATTTTTCTGCACTACGAAACTTCCGTGTTCCTATCTTCTTTTAAGGACATGGTATCATTTTCCAACTGTTTTCTTACAAGTAGTTGATAATTAGTAGTATGTAGTTCAGCAGATACCCTCGTCATGGACCAATAGGTCTCCTGGTGTCTGTTATTCCTATGTAATCCTATGTAAAATCCTCCTCCTCCTCCTCCTCCTCCTCCTCCTCCTCCTCCAGTAACTCGGGTGTAAAAAACATGTTTTGGGGTTCGAAAAGACGAAGGATATTGTTTCCTTTACGTTTCTTTTTTGTACGATTTTGAGGTTGGGTTTTTATTTTTTCCTCTCTCTCTCTCTCTCTCTCTCTCTCTCTCTCTCTCTCTCTCTCTCTCTCTCTCTCTCTCTCTCTCTCTCTCTCTCTCTCTCTCTCTCTCTCTCTCTCTCTCTCTCTCTCTCTCTCTCTCTCTCTCTCTCTCTCTCTCTCTCTCTCTCTCTCTCTCTCTCTCTCTCTCTCTCTCTTGCACGCGCGCGCACAAGTGTGTGTGTGTGTGTGTGTGTGTGTGTGTGTGTGTGTGTGTGTGTGTGTGTGTCTGTGTCTGTGTGTGTGTGTGTGTGTGTGTGTGTGTGTGTGTGTGTGCGTGCGTGACGTGTGTGTGTTGTAATCAGGGTTGTTTGATTTAAATCAAATTGATTTTAATCACTGATTTAAATCATAACCTTTTCATTATATGAAAACGCGAGGGGAAAGAATGAAAATCAGGCAAATGGGCTTTATGAACACTAATTGTATTATTGTAGTATAATTATATCATATTGAGACTAAATGAGTGGTGCGGGGAATCCACTGTGCCACTTTTAGATAGCAAATTGCCAAGTGGCAAAAAAAAAATTCTGAAAACAGCAGAATTTTTTTTTCTAATTTATTTATATAATATTTTGTTGTAATGTACAAAAAGCCACATTGCTATAACCAAAAGTTGAATGAGCATGTTACTTTTCTTTATAAAAAGTCAAAGTGATATTAACCAAAGTTTAATGTGCATTATGATTATCAAACAAAAAATATAATTCTCTTGTTTAACCGCCGAAGTAATTATAATTTATTACTACAACAAAAATGATATATTTTATTTATTTATTTAAATCAATGTATAGTGTATAGCGGAATTAGCATTATTAAGAAAAAGTATAGATACATTTTAAGATACCCATAATAGTACAAATTCCTTTTTCATATGTAAATTCATCTGTATTTCATGTTATATGCATTTTTAATTCACTTATTCTATCGCTTTTTAGTTATAAATGTGCTAAACAATATCCGGTAGTAGTTAGATTTCATGTAGAACATCAAATTAATAAAAAAAAATCGATTTAAATCAAATAACTGATTTTAATCAAATAAATTGGATTTTTTTATTTAAAAAATAAATAAAAAAAATCAACAACCCTGGTTGTAATATTCCATGAGCTTCACGAAAAAAAGAGGTCAAAAAAATCTTACAGCAAACTTAAAACAAGATAACTTTTCCTGCAACATCTAATCTTCTTCATTTATTTTTCCTCTTAGACTTCAGGTCGAAGAATTTGTAATTCTTCGTGGCCATTGGTGGTCGCTGAGGGTCAGATGTGAACGAGCGGCATCATTGTGCATGTGGAGGGAAGGGGAGGGGTGGGAGGTGATGTAGGGGAAGGTGTAGGGGGAGGATGTCCACTGTAAACGATGGGCCGTCCGGTGATTGTCATTCAATTATCGCGGCCACGGCACATCGGCCCAGGTAAAGGTGTGAGTGGCGGGTCGTTATCGGCGGCGATGATTCCAACACTGGATTTCCGCGTCACGTGTAAAGAACACAGGTTTGGGTTTTTTTTTTTTTTTTTTTTCTCTTTTTTTCGTCTGATAATTCACTGGGGAACAAATTTTTGTTGAGTTAGGTCTGACACTTGTTATTAAGTAATTTTTGGGTGCTGAATCCAAAACTGATCTCAGTTTTTCTCTATCACGTCAAGTTTTTGAACTGTAGGATTTTCGTTTTCTTAAAAATATGAAAAATACTGTACATAACAGTAACAGTGCTTATTTTATAAAAAGTTGCAAATGTTAACATACAATGAAAAATGAAAGAAATAGGCATGAATAGAATGTTTATTTAACATTATCATGTTTTTAGAAAGGATAAGGCTATAATTGTGTGCAGGTTAAGGTAAAAATTTACGTTTGTAGCTTTGTCTGGAGTGTTCAACTTGAGGACTATCGCGTTTGATGCTCCAACAATAGTCAGCCATCATATGCACATCCCATCTACCCTGGTAACGTTCTTCCATAACCTTCAAATCTTGGTGAAATCGTTCACCTTGCTCGTCGCTAGCAGCACCAAGATTTTCCGGAAAGTTGGCAAGATGGCTATGCAAAAAATGTACTTTAATACTCATGTTGCAACCAAGCGCTTTGTAGCTCTCCAATAGTTTCTGAACAATTTCTGTGTAATTACTTGCACGTGTATTTCCAAGAAAGTTCTTGACGACGTCTTTGAATGATAGCCAAGCATTCTTTTCAAGGTCTGACATAGTACCGTTGAAATGTTCATCTCTGATGAGCTGTCGAATTTGTGGACCATCAAACACACCGGCCTTGATTTTTTCAATTGACAGTCCAGGAAATGCCAAGATGATGTACTTCAAACAGTCGCCATCAGTTGACAATGCTTTTACAAATTGTTTCATGAGACCTAGTTTTATGTGCAGAGGTGGGAATATTATTTTCTTCCTGTCAACAAGTGGCTCATGTACAATGTTAGGATCTCCAGGTTTAAGATCAGATCTCGGAGGCCAATTCGTCTGAACCCAATGCTTCTCTCGAGCTCTGCTATCCCACATACAGAGAAAGCAGGGATACTTTGTGTATCCACGTTGTTGACCAAGAAGGAAGGACACCATTTTAAGGTCAACACAGATGATCCAATTGTGTTTGTCATATTGCAATAACTCAATGACTCTCTTTACATCTCCATATTCTTCACGAAGACAGACCGAATGCCCAATAGGGACTGCGCCAAACAAATTGCCATTGTGTAGAAGGACACACTTCAAGCTCCGCTTTGAGCTATCAATAAACAATCGCCATTCATTTGGATTGTAGATTGAAAGCCCTAATTCCTTCAGTAAACCAGGAATGTTATGGCAAAACACAAAACCGCTGGCACTTCGAAAGTACTGCAGAAATGTACTTTCTCTGGTTCGAAAGTATGATACCTTCACTCCTTGTTCAAGTATGTTTTTCTCGTTCAGTCTTGATGCTAGTATTTCTGAAGCTTTTTTGGATAGGCCCAAATCACGTGCTAAATCATTCAACTCGTGCTGATCAAATCCCCTACGAACTGAATCCTCGTGAATGTCAAAATCTGCATCATTGCTGTCACTGCGTTCTTCAACATCACTCAGATCTTCTAGAGGAGGTAGTTGTTCGAAAACTGGCACTGGAATTTCAGCTGAATGAGGCTGAATGAGGCTCACAAGTGGAATTTTGCTTATCTGGAGGGTAAGCTGTGGAGAAAAAACTTGACGTGCTAGAAAAAAACTGACTACAGATTTGGAATCAGCATGCCAATTTTAGTCTAAATAAGCTCAAAAATCTAACTCAACAATTTTTTTTTTTCAAATTGTTCCCCAGTGTAATGTTTTGTTCGAGATCTAAGTTTAAAAAAGTCGTAGCATGTTATTATTATCGTGTTTTCAGTTCGTTTTTTCGTTTAAAGTATAAGCCTTCTTTAATCTGTTCTTTCATTTTATTTTTTTTCGTCTGTAAATGTTTTGTTCGAGATCAAGACAATAAAAGTCGAATGTGGTTATTATTGTTGTGTATTCAGTTGTTTTTTCTCGTTTAAAGTATAAGCCTCTTTAATCTGTTTTTATTTAGTTTTCTCGGATGCTGATTTTGTTTCAAGTATAAGAAAACACATCATAATTCTATATTTGTCTGTAAATGTTTTGTTCGAGATCAAGTTTATAAAAAATCACATCTTGTTATTATTGCTGTGTTTTGATTTTTGTTTAATTTTTTTCGTTTAAAGTATAAGCCTCTATAATCTGTTCTTCTTTCATTTTCATAATTTCGTCTGTAAATGTTTTGTTCGAGACAAAGTTTAAAAAAAGTCGCATCTTGTTATTAGTTTGTGTTTTCAGTTAGTTTTTTCGTTTAAAGTATAAGCCTTTGTAATCTTTTCTCCTCTCGTTTTCTGGGATGATGATTTTGTTCCAAGTATAAGAAAAACACATCCTATGTTTCACTGTATGTGTCCTGTCGCCTTGGCACACAGAGAACATTTTCTTTCCACTATTTCTTTCGTCCCTTCCAATGTTTTTACCACGAAAATTAAGCTGAGCGGGAGAAGAACCATTTCTAAATATTTCTCCTCGCGTTTTACAGTGTTTTTAGGAACAGAATCAACGGTAGGAAAAAGAAAAAAAAACAAGCGCAACTTTTAATACTTTGTTTTAATACTTAATACTTTATTTTTCGATGGTGGATCGCTCGCACCGTTTTCCTTCAATATTACAAGTAAAGAGAGAGAAAAATACATCCTAGACTTTTCACGAGGACCAGAAACATTCTCAGATGGCGCTTCTTCCTTTTTCTTCCATGGGTTCACTGGAAGGGCTCAAAGGGCTGATAGGGAGGGCGCGGCGGGGGGGGGGGGGGAGCTAGTGGTGGTGGTGGTGGTGAGGTATAGAAAAAAGGGATAGACGAGGAAGGAGAGAAAGGGATAGATAAGGGAGCGTAAGGAAGGGGAAGGAGGAGTGTAGATGGTGGTAGGTGATGGAGGTATATAGGGAGGGGTTGAAGGGGACGAAAAGAATAGTAATAGGGAGGGAGGGATGAGGGAGTGGACATTGGTATCAGGGGGAGGAGGGAGGAGGGGAAGGGTAAGGTGGGGGCGGGGTGGTAGGGTAGGGGGGTATTATGTGACTGAGCGAGGGTTGTGGGGCACCTCTCTCGTTAGTCAGGGACATTTTGGTATTGCCTCCTGCCACGCGAAAACCATTGTGTGTGTGTGTGTGTGTGTGTGTGGGTGGGGTGGTGGGTGGGTGGGTGGGTGGGTGGGTGGGTGGGTGGGTGGGTGGGTGTGTACCCAGGCATCACAGTTCCCGTATAGGACAGACAGTCAGTATTTCCTAGAGTGGTGGATGTGAAGATTGTGCCAAATAAAAGGAACAAGACCGCCAACTGTCCCTCCTTTCTTCCTGCCTCAGTGGGTCGCGTCGGGCCCCGGGAGGCTTGGAGGAAGAATGAGGGGGGGTGGAGGAGGAGGGGGGGTGGAGGAGGAGGAGGAGGAGGAGGAGGAGGAGGAGGAGGGGGTGGAGGAGGAGGAGGAGGAGGAGGAGGAGGAGGAAGAGGAGGAGGAGGAGGAGGAGGAGGAGAATGGGATCAGAAAGGAGGATCTAATTCTTTATCGGTGGAGGAATTTTCGGTCTTTCATTCACTTGATCTTTACGTGATGCGAAGAACCGGCTTGTGGCAGCAGAATTATTAGTGTGAGTGAATGATGTCTATTAGATGAATAAATAGATAGTTTTTTTATTATATATATATTTTTTTTTTTTTTACATCACAAAGGACTGGCCATGGGCAAAAAAAAAGAGGTAACAAAAATCCCTAAACTAGATGAAATTATATAAATAACTAGACTAAATACTACTAGATAAACTACTAGATAAAAATTAGACTAAATTAGATAAAAAGTGTGAGGAAAATCTATCGCTATCACCTGTGGATTGGTGTATGAAAAGTGCTTCACCTGTACACCAAATATTTGTTTTGTCATTCAATTCGATTTAATTTTGTACGTGTGAAGAAAAAAAATATTGTTATGAGTTTCAGTACTTTTTTTCAATGAGATGATATTGTTGTGTGCATTGAGCCCGTTTGGTTATATGAACAATTCCGAACGAGCGGGTCAGGGGAGAGCTTATTGAACTGCCTTGCCGCATATTACCGTTCTCTGAAATAGTATGTGGTGTGGGGATGTCAAGCCAATCACCGATGTCCAAGCTCGTGACGTCACATTGGGGTGGAGCCTATGTGATCACTGGGCTATAATCTGTTTTACTTTACATAATTTATTTAGTCTAGGTTAGGTTAGGTTGGTTTAGATTAGGTTAGGTTAAATTAAACAATTCAGTTAGTCTAATCTTAATTAAAACATCCAGATTTTAGCCAGAGAGAGAGAGAGAGAGAGAGAGAGAGAGAGAGAGAGAGAGAGAGAGAGAGAGAGAGAGAGAGAGAGAGAGAGAGAGAGAGAGAGAGAGAGAGAGAGAGAGAGAGAGAGATGATCTACCTGTGCTTTTCATTACGATGTCGTGTGAAAATACTACATCGCCATCATCCCCGTATGAAAGTGATCCCAAATATTAAATAGTTATTTAACAAATGAATAAACAAATTAATAAATGAAAATAAGAACCTTAAAAAGAAAAAAAGAAATTATAAATAATTAACAAGTAGCTACATTGTATAAAACAATGTACTATGTATGAGAGATAAATAGACAAATAAAACAAGAATAATCAAGAGACAGATCGATGTACATCTTCAGCCTTCCCTGCGTAAGGTGACGTTTGCCGCCACGATCACGTGAGAGGGAGTGGCGTGAGGCTGGCGCTGCGGGACCTTCGGCACGTCACTGAGTAACTCCCGCTACTATTACATACAAGTCTTTAGATTACCTCCCGTAGTATAATGAAAGATATCGATCAAACAACACTTGTGAGCAGCTGAACAAATGGTGGGAAGGTGGTGGTGGTAGTAGTGGTGGTAGATTACACATGAAGAACAGATACCAGATGACCCGTTACTCTTCTGAACTCTCCGCGCAGAGAAGCTGGAGGCCGCCGTTGCCCGCACTCAGCGGCACCTGCGGCAGCGCCTGCTCCGCGTGGAGGAGCACAGCGGGTGCCGCTGCTCGTTGGTGGAGTCCATCTGGGTGGACATGGAGCGGCTCATGCAGCGTGACATCCATGGTGGAGGTGCTGCAGCGCATCGGCGCCTCCAGCCCAGGGGACACGCCTGCTGTCGCCGGGAGCACGGAGGACGGGTCGGCGCAGCCCTGAAAGAGGAGCGGGGCGGGAGGCCGTCGAGCGCAAGGAGGAGATGACCCTCCTCGCCAGCCGCGGGGCCCGTGCCGGGGCGCGGCCGCGGGGACCAAACATGACCTGCATGTCGTGAATGGCGTCGCCGCGGGGCAGAGAGAGGGTCTGCGCGACAATGTCAGCACCACGCTTGCAGGGGCGGACCTTGACCGTCTCCTGAAACTGACGCGGGAGACTGACCACAGGGCGGAGAACGTTTGCTCACGGGAAGACACTTCTGGCGCCGCGCCGGAGGGACCCGTGGTGGACGGTGAGGATATCAACGCTATACGGTCCCTCTAATACAAACTGACGGAGAACGTTGCCAGCGCTGCCTGGGAGACTGGGGAGATCTTCGTGCCCGACACAGCCCTGACGCCCTGCACGCAGGTTGAAGTGCAGTTGTTTAGTTTGCGTCACTTCAGCCGCTTATATCTATTTTTCTATCTACATAATGAGAGTATCTGCTAAATTACGTACAATACTATCAAACCTACATGGCAGAGAACAGGATAGCACAGAACAAAGCTCCTTTCCGCTCACCCGTCGCTCCGGCGACATGCCGGTAAGATATTATTGAAAAAGAACACCATTACCATGATCATTATCATCATTGTCATTAGAATAATTGGTGCATTTCCAGTTTGACACCGAATTCACTTTGATGGATGAATAAAAAAAATTATGGTGAGTTTTGATGTGTTTTGAATTAATCTGCTAACCGTTGCCGTCGCAAAGAACTTTTTTTTTTTTAGAAAGCTAACCGTTAGAAACGGTTAGCAGATTAATTCAAAACATCAAAACTCACCAGAAAAAAATTGTTTCGTCCACCAAAATAAATTCGGTGTCAAACTGGAATAATACCGAATAATTATCATGAATATTATTATGATTACAATAATTATATTATCACCATTATTATTATCTTCATTATCATTAATACATTATCATCATCATTGTAATATTACTAATTTGATGAACTTTTACAAAGGCATATTTTCTATTCAACGTGTTTTCGGTGAAGGTTTGTGACATTTATAGGAACTACCACGTGTAGGTCACACGGCCTCTTGTAGCTTCCTTTTTTTCTTATGCTCTTATGTTATTATGTTCTTATAACGAAAGAGTGAAGAAAGATTATTAAACAACTATATATCTCTCTTAAGATGCCAATCATAACATCAAGTTGAACACCTCAAGCTTAACATTTCTCTATGTCTTGTTGCTGTTGCTTTGTTTGCCTGTATGCCTCCGGGTGATAATAACATTATTATTATTATTATTTATCTCCCAATTAATGTTCCCTCTAGGACTAATAGTTTCGAGTTAAAAAGACAAATATATATATATATATATATATATATATAATATATATATATATATATATAATATATATATATATATATGTATATATATGTATATATATATATATATATATATATATATATATATATATATATATATATATGTATATATATATATATATATATATATATATATATATATTTGATTCTACGATTGCTACCATAAGGCATTCAAAGATCCCACCGGTGGTAAATACCTGTGCTATATACGCTCTGGGCGAGGGCAACGGGTCCTGCTATGATAATTTGTTTTAAATTAAATGAAAGAGATCCAGGTATTTTCGCGAAAATCTGAAAGTAGCCTCCTATGAGTAAAAAAAAAAACGTTTTCCCCAATAACTTAAAAACTATGACAGCTACTTAAACATGTATCAAGTAATCAACATGAATTATAACAATCACGCACTACTGGCCACACCACACAGTGCACCGCCGTGGCACAATGTTATCATCGCATCTGTGAGACAACGCCGAGTGAAGAAGAGGCCCTATGGTTACGAAACGCTACTCCGCGACATAGTGGGACATAGTGCTGTTACCGTTAAATAAAAACATATATCTTTTATAAGCAAGACTATTATAACCATCCTACTAGTGGAGGAGGAGGAGGAGGAGGAGGAGGATGTGATAATTATAACGGGTCGTTGGTCCTGCCTGAGCCCTTTAAGTCTGCCATCAAGTGCAAGTCAATGGCGGGCCAAGAAGATATGAAAAATAACAACCATAAAGACGTATTTCTGGAGGGTGTTGGGCGGCGGTGGCATCCTACTGACATCCCAAGGGATGATGAATTATATTGACCTGGGTCATGCCATACCCTCCAAGACCCACCCCACATTCAGCCTCTCTCTAACTTCTAAGTCTATAAGGAGAGAGACTCAGAGAGGCTGTCAGACACAGTTGCTACAGCTGCAGTGATCAGAGGAGGACATGAATTTGCTTGCCTGAGTGACTTGCAACAAGAGTTTAGAAAATACATTACATGTCCGTGCATTCATGCATAGAAATAACACGTACTGTTGCTATGAGTTCAACCCCACAGAGGAAATGCTGTCACTTTTTACAAAGGACATTTATTCCAATGCTGACGATCTGACAATGTCGACGAGTATGTTGATATACCTGATATATAAATGTTCAGAAAAAAACCCATATAGTATAGCATGTAAGGCATGAATGGGTAATAGGTATGTATGCTAATATATATGTATACCTAATTACCTATATATTGTTTTTTATAGGTATATTACTTGTCGAATATTTTGGGTGGTTTTGTCGCGGTTTTTTGAGACGAAGGTCGCGGTTTTGGGCTGGCTTTGGGATGAGATTGAGTGGGAACACAGTCTGCGATCTGGCAACCCTGCCGGGGCCGCCCTCTCAACAACTCCCCACTCAGTGTGTTGCTGGACCGCGTGCCAGCTGGGGTGTGGAGTGTGTTCGAGCATCTCCTCTCCACCACTCACTCACACACTTAACTCTCAACTAAACTGTGCGCTAGTCTAGAGGTCGCAAGTGTTGAACGAGTGTATGAAGTGAAGTTTATCAAAGTTTTCAGGCTATTGTAAAGGGAAGGTTTGACTCCACGCGTATATTTCACGTGTTCAGCCCAAAATACAGGGTGTCACGATGGTAGAGGGAAAGACGAGTTGCCTCGTGCCCTGCAAGATGTGCTCGGTGCCTCCCTCTGTCTCTCCTCTCCTGCTGCTGCCCTACTGCCGGCGCCTCCCACCACGCCACGCCAAGGTAAGGCGTGGAGGGAGGTTTGGGGGATGCGGTAACATAGTGGTTAGCGCCTCTGAGTGGCGTTCTCGGTGACCCGAGTTCAATCCCTGAAGAAAACCAAAATATTTCTGCATCGTCGAGTGGCCTAAGAACACCCACATGCCTTGCCCATTAACTCTACCTTCGACTGCGAGTGCATCGGAGGACACAGGGGTGGCGGCATGAGCCTCTAATCACAGGCGTCACTATAAAAATCCTGCCTGCGCCACCACGGGCGAGGGCCAACCATCACAGCCCTCGAGTGAACCTCCAGAGCTTACCATCCGAGCCCTGGGTCACCACTGCCTACAGGCGCTATAGGCATAGATGTAAAAAAAAAAGAAAAAAAAAAGGAAACTGTCACACCTCCCAATAAAGTGATTGATATTGGTTGTTTACTATCAAAGGTTTATCTGCTTCCACACACACCTGTAACACACACCTGCCCACACCTGACCGCACGCCAACCCCTTCCTCTTGCTACGTCTGTTATTATGTAGTGTTGTGAATGCATTGTTACACACCTGTAGTTCATGGTAGCAGAACAGTTGTCTCAACGTGTCAGAACACGTGTATCTTATGCATTTGCAGTGACTGTACACACACACACACACACACACACACACACACACACACACACACACACACACACACTCGTGGTACTCCGTAGTGTAGTGGTTAGCACGTTCGGTTCACAACCGAGAAGTCCCGGGTTCGATCCCCGGGCGGAGCGGAAACATATGGGCTGTTTCCTTAAAACCCCAGCCCCTGTCCACCCAGCAGTGAATGGGTACCGGGTGTCAGCCGGGGGTTTGTGACCCCCCTCCCGGGGTGGTGGCTTCGGCCTACACTAACCACTACGGATGAATGATAAAAATGTTGATATGGAGACGGGGCCATACGAGCGTTGCTCTGGCCCTGTAAAATACAACTAGATGAATACAACTAGATGAATACACACACACACACACACACACACACACACCACACACACACACACACACACACTGGTACCACCAACACATATCTATTTCACCACCTCCAAGAAGGTCCCTCGCAAAATATAAGAAAGAGTAAAATAATAATAAACACAAAAGGCGTATAGCAGGAAAGTTTTTTTTTTTTTTTTTTTACTTGAAAAACTTGTTGATAGCAGCCATCGTGAGCCGTGTTGTGTGCGATGCGGAATTCTGATTGGCGGATAAGGCCTCTTTCACACTTGCGGGCGATGCCCGTGTCCGCGCTTAAGCGCGGACACACCTGCTTCCGCGTTTCTTTTCAGACGGCTTTTTGACTTTTTTTGGCTGAATTTGCGATACAGGGGTATAACTTATTAAGTTCAGAAAGACTACGAAGAGCAGGAGGAGGTGTATTATTATATATAAAGTCCTGCCTTCATCCCCTTGTAGTATCTAAGCACGAAACTGATAACAGTAATGTAATTTTCGTTCAACTAAATCGTCATTCTCAAAAAGTAGTAATTGGCCTTGTTTATCGACCTCCAGCTCAAACAAATACAATTGACAAAGAACTCTATGAACAAATAGCGGAAATTAGTTCTCAGAACGAAAGCGTAATATTCGGTGATTTTAATATTCCCGTTACTAGTTGGGGCGCCTCGCTTACAACACATTCGGGTCACACTCTATTCTAATCTCCAAGAAAGTGCTTTATACCAACACGTGGATCATCCAACGAGAGGCGAAAATATTCTAGATCTTATTTTCACAACTAACGAAAATCTTGTCAGTAACGTTAACGTCGGATCCGAATTTAGTAGCCTCCGGGCGATCCGACCACCGGGCGATTACTTTCAGTATTAACATCAGTAAGACAAGCGAAGTCGAAAGTAAAGAAAAAGTTCTTGATTATCGGAAGGCAGACTTCAGAAAACTAAAAAGAATCTTAACGAACACCGATTGGAATGTTATCTCAGAAAGTAACGACATAAATGTAGCATGGCATGAATTCACCGGTAAGCTTAACTTAGCAATACAATCCTCAATACCGATGCGATATAGGCGATCTTTTCAAAACATTAAACCGAAATGGTGGACCCGCGAAATCAAGGACAGCCATGCAGCTAAAAAGCGTGCATATGAAAAACACAAAGAAACACAAAATGAAGACGACAAACGCGATCACGACAGAATTAGACGAAATACGAAAAAAACTCATTAAGCAGAGCAAGAAAAATTTTGAAGTACGTATTGCCGAAATGAGCAAATCAAACCCTAAAGAATTCTACAGCTATGTTAAAAGGAAAAAAGTAATGACGTCAACCATAGGACCGTTGGAAATGGAAAATGGCGACCACAGAAAATGAAGTATCTATGGCGGATACTCTAAATAACTTTTTTGCATCAGTCTTCACAGTGGAAAACACGCAATCAACCCATCCCGAAAACCCGAACAAAGGTACTTGCCTCAGCTCAATTAACCTTTCAGGAATGTGACATTTTGCTCGTGATAAATAACATGAAAATTAACAAAGCTCCGGGTCCTGACAAAATTTCGCCACCATATTAAAGAAGCAAAGAACAAAAATAGTAAAACCACTTTCCATCTTATTAAAAAGTTTTTTACTCACCGGAAATGTACCGTGCGAATGGAAACTAGCAAATGTCACACCCATATTTAAAAAAGGAAGCAAGTCGCGGCCCGGAAACTACCCGCCTTATCAGTTTAACATCATTTGCTGGAAATTAAGGGAATCCATCATAAGAGACAAAATCGTTAAGTCTTAGAAGAAAATGACATAATCAAAGATTCGCAGCATGGATTCAGAAATAAACGCTCATGCCTCTCAAACTTACTTGATTTTTACAATAGTGTATTCAAAATGTACGACAACACGAGGGCAGTAGACGTATTTTTACCTCGATTTTCAAAAAGCGTTCGACAAAAGTTCCTCATAAGCGTCTCATTAGCAAAGTAAAAGCTCATGGAAATAAAGGCCATCTTTCAATTGGATAGAAAACTGGTTTGTCAAATCGAAAAACAAGGTGGTAATAAATGGAAATTCTTCTGACTGGACCAGTGTAAATAGTGGTGTTCCTCAAGGATCAGTTCTCGGTCCTATCCTGTTCTTAATATACATAAATGACATTGACGAGGAATCACAGCAGGATATCGAAATTTGCTGATGACACAAAAATCAAAAACATAGCCTCTACAGAATCTCAGCGCCAACTCATACAAAACGACTTAAACACGCTAACGAAATGGTCAAAAACATGGCAAATGAATTTCAACCTTGACAATTTTTCATGTACACATATCGGTAAAAACAACCCTCAAAAAAGTTACGTGATGAACGATTTCCAACTAACAAGTGTTGATAAAGAAAAAGATTTAGGCGTTATAATCTCAAAAGATCTAAAACCGAATACCAAATTATAGGGGTAGTAAAAACTGCAAAAAAATTTGGGTTTGGGCTTTATTGGACGAACTTTCATTTTTCAAATCTGAAAAAGTTATACTCACCCTTTTTAACTCGCTTTTTTCGCCCCCATCTAGAATACTGTGTGCAGTTCTGGTCACCTTATTATAAAAGGCATAGATAAACTAAAAAAAATACAGCGCAGAGTACCAAAATGATACCTAGATTGCGAAATAAATCGAAACGAAAATCGGCTCAAAGAACTTAACTTATTCCCACTAAAAAAACGAAGGATAAGAGGTGACCTCATCGAAGTCTTTAAAATCTTCAATGGATTTACGAACGTAGTCCCAGAAATCTTTTCACGCTAGACCGGTCAAGCTCAACTAGAAACAACGGATTTAAAATAAAGCAGGAAACGGTTTGTAACGAACGAACAAAGTATTTCTTCACAAACCGTGATGTAAACGTATGGAATGGGCTGCCGTCAGACGTAGTAAACTCATATACAATAGAATCATTTAAAAATCGCCTCGATAAATTTTTTCTATCAAATCCCCGGTTGTCACTGTTTATCTCGGAACAATAAATTTATCTCCGGGCCTCTGAAACTTACTCTCATTGCGTAAAATGATTGCGATTCGCGTCTACACAACCCCTCCCACACGTCTCCCGACACCCCGAGTAAACGGTCACTACTACAACTTTTGACCTGTGACGGGCTGTGGTGGCCCTGTCAGTTTTTGTGACCACCATCGGGATTTATATACCAGGGGTCACTGCTGCAGGGGGCATTGAGTGCAAAGGCGTCCTACTTGGAAGTGCACTACCGCAGTGGATTGAAACGGAGCTGGGGCCTGATTGACTGCTGCCTCCCAAGAAAGCGCCAGGCAAGGCTGCCGCACCACCCCCGAACTTCCACACTGAGCCTACACCAACACTACATTAGACCTCATAACACACACAGATAGCCCCGAGTTAACGGTTTTCCACTACTACTCCGACCTGTGACGGGCTGTGGTTCAGTTAGGGTCCTGACAGTTAGTGACCACCATCGGGATTTAAGGTACCAGGGGTCCCCTGCTGCAGGAGGCATGAAGTGTACGGCGTCCCTACATGGAAAGTACACAATCCGCAGTGGATTGAACGAAGCTGGGCCTGATTGACTGCTGCTCCCCCAAAAAAGCGCCAGGCAAGGCTGCCGCACCACCCTTTGAACCCCCACCTGTGTTCACACCATTACAAAACACACATAACATGACCTATCTATCAAGCACTAAACCTACCCCCACAAACTAGTAGTAGTTAGCCATAGATTACAGCTTTCAACTTTCCTCACAAATTCCATGCAGTTTTTCTATATTGCATGGTATCACTTCTTTTCCGGCCAGCTTCGGCTGGAGGGATGGGTGGGTGGGGAGGAGCCTTCTACTTCCTATCCTTTCTCTCTTTATTATCTAGTTATTATAGTGTAGTTAAAGCAAACAGTCTTGTAAGGACCTATCGGTCTGTTGCTGTTTGTGTTTCCTTTGTATTCCTTTGTATTCCTCCTCTATAACACGACCCAACACGATTACACTCCCCTACATTACACAAGGCGGATCTATGAAGCGTCTAACTCCCCCTAGAATCCATAGGGCGATTAAACCACCGGTATAACCACCGGTATAACCACCATATTGGCGGCCTAGTTTTTCCATGGCGTTTTGTTGTTTAGGTGCTATTAATTCTTGGCAGCCGGGGCGAGTTACTGCCTGAATTACCATAAGGCTGTGATGCCGTCTGTTGGTGCTCTTGTTATGAGCGTGAGAGAGAGAGAGAGAGAGAGAGAGAGAGAAGAGAGAGAGAGAGAGAGAGAGAGAGAGAGAGAGAGAGAGAGAGAGGCACAGACAGAAAAAACCCATCCACACACCCACCCACCCACCCAAACACACACACCCACACACACAAACCCGCATACACACACACACACACACACCACTTCCACACACACACACACACACTTCCACACACACACACCACACACACACACACACACACGAAAATATAACACCAAGATAAATAAGACGAGATCATCACCATCACCACAAAACTCATCACAGTCTCTTAAATTTAACCCTGAGCGCCAAACACTACCACGCGTGGCCACATTTTTTAGTCCCATCTTTCTTTTTTTACGCTTGAATGTTAGTATCGCAGCCACTGATTACCTTTCCCGGGCAGGTGTGAATTTTCTTTTTTATGGGCAATTAGCGACACCCGACCTTTTGCTCGCGCTACCCAGGTCGTGTCGTTTTGGTCACTCCCCTACATCCCATTACTGTTATGATTACTATTACTGACATCACATTCATGATTATCCTTGGCCTGCAACCACCACTAGTCTCTCTCTCTCTCTCTCTCTCTCTCTCTTCTCTCTCTCTCTTCTCTCTCTCTCTCTCTCTCTCTCTCTCTCTCTCTCTCTCTCTCCCCCTCTCCTTTTCTCTCTCTCTCTCTCTCTTCCTCTCTCTCTCTAGTCCCTCCCTTCACCATATGGCTGCCTCAACTAGGTCAAATCACACACACACACACACACCCCACCACAACACACACACCAGTCACACTTTATATATACACACACACCCACACACCCCACACACCACACACACACACACCACACACACACCACACACACACAACACACACACACACACAGTCACACTCATTACAACACACACACACACACACACACACACACAACACACACCACACATACACACACACACACCACACCACCAAAACACACACACATACACACACAACCACCACCACACACACACCATCACACTCATACACACACACCACCATACACAACAAACACACCACACACACACCAGTACACTCTATATACCACACACACACACCACACACACACACACACACACACCACACACAACTACACACACACACACCCCACACACACCCCCACACACACACACACCCCCCACACACCACACCACACACACACACCACAACATTTCAGCCATGTGTTGCTTGCCATTAGTGCCTCATGAGCCTATCTGAGTATTCACCATCCCCGCTATAGCCACAACCATCACCGCAATAACCTCACATAACATCTAACACCTTCCTTGCCCTTCTACTACCACCATCATCACCACCAATTAATATCCCAAGTTGTACGTTGTAAATTGGTAGTAACACAGACTTTGACGGAATCATTAGCACCATTCCTGCCACCACCATTACACCCACTATCAACACCTTTGTAATCACCAGAACCATAATCTAACCTAACCATACCCTAACCATAACCTAACCATAACTACCAGCCGTGACACCCTGAGTATGGTGGGTAAAAAGCTCAGAGGGCATCACACCGTCCCATCAACATTCTAAATAGCCTACGTAACAAACCGAAAGCAACGAAACTACCAACTACCTCATGTAATCATGATTCGTTTTATACTTATTTTTTCTATATGAGGACCATATATCCTATATTTGGTGACTCTTGGTGAGTATTTATCATTGGAACGACCATCACAAGTATACGGGAGCAAAAGTTGAGGGGATATATAGTAGCTACCTAATCAGGCAAATTGCTTCACTGCTTAAACTATCAGGAGAGCAAAACCAAAACAAATAAGGGGGTTTTTCTGTATTCTATTGTATATGTTTCTAATTAACAAAAGGGGTTTAAATAACACCTCTTAAAGGCTGCAAAGTTGAAGCACCTGCAAACAACCCTCTTACCACAACAAAAATATTCACCTGCTTACAGCCTAACAGCCCTCCTCCCTGCATCGCCTGCTAACAACCTCCTCCCTGCGGTACCATTAAGCATTCTGAGTGATGAGGTGAAGGGGACATCGCGTCACGCAGGACACATCATCCCGGGGACTAAATGCTTCCACGTCCATTTGACTGCCGATCGGTTAGCGAGCGGTCGTGATTCACCGATACACAAACAAACAAGCAAACAAGCAGACGTACGTACAAACAAATACATAGAGGGTTGGTATCGCTCACTGGTAGTATTTTGCGAGCATCAATTAAACTTGTGGGCGTGAACACAACAACAATCAGGCAAAGCGTTGCACCGGCTAACAATGGCACCACTATTATTTGTGTTGCATCATGGAGCTTTTCCCGATACAAAAACACACACACACAAACACACACACACACACACACACACACACACACACACACACACACACACACACACACACACACACACACACACACACACACACACACACACACAAAAAAAAAATACACACACTCATACACATACGCGTGGGCAAGACCATGGGCGAATGAATGACACACTCATACACACACACACATACATGCACACACGCACACGCACACACGCAGACACATCATAATGCCCACTAATAACAATTTTTATGACTAAAAAAAGTTCAGTCAAACCACACTGACAAAACCAAGTAATGCTACACAAACAATAATTTCCACTTCATCAGGAACAATTTCTTTTTCAATTACACTTCACAGGACTCACTAATACGCTTCATTAAGTGAGGAATTCTTATGGTGATTAAAAAGAATGGTCAAAAGTCCTCAAAAAACGCAAGTGTGTGTGTGTGTGTGTGTGTGTGTGTGTGTGTGTGTGTGTGTGTGTGTGTGTGTGAATTGAATTGAATTGAATTGAATTGAATTGAATTTATTGGGTAAGCTCAGACTTTATAAAAAAGTATGGAGCACAGCTCCCAGAGGATTGAACAATTTAAATCATACAAATAAAATGTTACATAACTAAGCAAAAAAAATAGAAACAAAAAACAAACAAAAAACAGGTATCAAGAAAAAAATAATTGGAAAATACTAATGACTAACTCTACATAATACTCATCTAAACATACTTAGCACTGACACCAAAAATAAAGATAAATTCTTAATTACTTTTACATTGGTGTTTTGCATCAACGAAATATATTTGAAATTTGTTGGCCTATATGTATAATAATTTGGTATATACATGTCACGTAACCTCACAATTTCAGTGTTATTACATTTAAAAAGGACATGAAACTCATCTCCTACAACCCCAGCGTCACACTTGTTACATATCCGATCTTCTCTATTTACACCTTCATATCTACCAGCATTTACAGGCAATCTGTTATTACTAGGATTTAATCTAGTCACCATGATTCGGCTGCTCTTCTGTAAATTTACAATGTACCATTCCATACCACAATCTAGCTTAAACAGCTTGTAGCTGCTACATAAAGATTTTGTTACTAAGTTGCCATGCCAAGTTGCAATCTACTGGTCTTTCAATCTCAATTCCACAGCCTTTTTAACCCATGTTGTGTTAGGGACATCTTGCAACAACCACATACCTGACATACCACATTCATTACAAATATTTTTGATACAGGCTAACCATGGAGAGGTATAAATCCCTAACCTATCCAACTGCAATAAACATTGATACATTATATAGCTATATTTTGTTTCTTTTCCTGAAATTAGCTTAGACCAATATCCTATCATTCTGCTCTTTATATGTATGCCAAGTGGAAATACTCGAAGTTCGCCATATACCATGTCATTACTAGAATTTTTATGAACTCCTAGTAACTGTTTTAAGAATTTCAGATGCAATGTTTCTAACTCGCTAATGATATTATATCCCCAGATCTCAGATGCATAAGTCAGTATAGGTAGTACCATGGTATTAAAAAGTTCAATCTGCATGTCAACTGGCGAGTCAAACTTCCTACACTTACCTATCAATGAGTACATGGCTCTTGTTGCCTGTTCTTTAAGCTCCAGCTCACCTTTACGAAACCTTCCATTGTAATTAAATAACACACCAAGATACTTATAGTCCTCTACAACCTCAATGTTTTCACCACCAAATTCAAATGCATAATTATCTAGGTTAGCTTTTCCCCTAGTAAACAGGACTATTTTTGTTTTGTCACAGTTAAGCTTCAATTTCCATTCATTACAATACAAATTCAGAGCAATCAGTGCCTGCTTCATTCCTTCCACACTGTCACAGAATATGATTGTATCATCTGCATACATTAGAACAAGAAGTTTTAGATATGAATTTAAGAAATCATCACCAAAATTTACATAATTACAATTATATTCAAGTCATTTACTTTCAAGATCATTAATATAAAAAGCAAAAAGCAAATATGTGTGTGTGTGTGTGTGTGTGTGTGTGTGTGTGTGTGTGTGTGTGTGTGTGTGTGTGTGTGTGTGTGTGTGTGTGTGTGTGTGTGTGTGTGTGTGTGTGTGTGTGTGTGTGTGTGTGTGTGTGTGTGTGTGTGTGTGTGTGTCTGATTTCTTAAGAGTGGTGAAACGACCAAGGGAAAATGAAAAGAGAAAAGAGAGAGAGAGAGAGAGAGAGAGAGAGAGAGACACACACACACACACACACACACACACACACACACACACACACACACACAGTATTGTAACTTATAAGAGCTGTGCTCCATACTTTATTTATAAAGTATGAGCAATAATAAATTTTATTCTATTTTATTCTATTCTATTCACACACACACACACACACACACACACACACGCACACGCACACGCACACGCACACGCACACGCACACATACACACACACACACACACAGCTTCAGATGATTTCATGAAAACGTACAAAGTCTTTACCAAAAGTCTGAAATAAGTTAGTGTCATGAATTACAAGATTTTTACAGTTTCTTCCTGGGCACGTTTGGCCTTGCCGGGTCTTGGCAAGCTCCCCCAACCTGCCGTAACCCAGGCAACCAAGGGCTACGTTTTCTACGCTAACACGCTCTAACCACATCCCGTTTTCTCTTCCTTATAGTTTTTTCTTCCGTCTTATGTGGAGTTAAGAGCTTAATCTAATCTCTCCTGACATGTATTACGGCATATTCTCTTTTTTAGTTTCATGCGCTCTCTCTCTCTCTCTCTCTCTCTCTCTCTCTCTCTCTCTCTCTCTCTCTCTCTCTCTCTCTCTCTCTCTCTCTCTCTCTCTCTCTCTCTCTCTCTCTCTCTCTCTCTCTCTCTCTCTCTCTCTCTGTGTGTGTGTGTCTGTGTGTGTGTGTGGAGGGGGGGGGGGAGTAATGAGATGAAATTTCAGGAAAAATTCGGCCAGATGGTTTTCCACGAAAGTGTACGAGAAATGGGGAAGCCGCCACACACACACTCACACACACACACACACACACACACACACACACACACACACACACACACACACACACACACACACACACACACACACACACACACACACACACACACACACACACACACACACACACACATACACACACACACACACACACACACACACACACACACTAGGGTACTCCGTGGTGTAAGGGAAGCACGCACGGTTCACAACCGAGAAGTCCCGGGTTCGATCCCCGGGCGGAGCGGAAACAGATGGGTTGTTTCCTTAAAACTCGAGCCCCTGTCCACCCAGCAGTGAATGGGTACCGGGTGTTAGCCGGGGTTTGTGACCCGCCTCCCGGGGTGGCTTCGGCCAACACTAAGCACTAAGGATGAATGATAAAAATGTTGATATGGAGACGGGGCCATACGAGCGTTGCTCAGGCCCTGTAAAATACAACTAGATGAATACATGCGATGGTCAGGTTGATAGCGTGCTGGTCTCCCATTCTGTGGGTAGGTGGTTTGAATTCTTGCTGCTCCCGGGGATTTTTCACTGACAAATTCGGGCGGTTACTGTCCCCTTTGAGCAAGGGGATGGGGGTGTGTGGTGTGTGAGGTCCCAGCATTGCCCAAAGAGCGGTAATAATGAGCTCCAAGCTCGCACTGGGAAGGTGAAACTGGCGATCGCGAGCCAGCTCGCGTGGACAAGACCATGGGTGAATGAATAACACACACACACCACACACACACACACACACACACACACACACACACAGCACACGCACACGCACACGCACACACACAAAAAGAAGGGTTGGACACACATACAAAAAGGGTTGGACACACACACACACACAAAGAAGGGTTGGACACACACATATAAAAAGGGTTGGACACACTCACACACACACACAAAGGGTTGGAAATGCTGTCTCCTCCTTTGTGGGAATGCAAGGTCACAAATATCAGGTCCTGGGTCTGTGCCTGTTCTGCGGCGGGTAAACACGACCCACACGCTGAAAGGAGACCCACGTAATAGTTTCTGCCCGGCCGGGGATTCGAACTTCAAACCCCTGGTTGTGAGAAAGCGGAGGAGGAGGAGGAGAATGATGATGAGAAGGAGAATATGAAGTAAAAAGAAGAGGAAGAACAGGAGGAGAATGATAATGAGGAGAATATGAAGAAAAAAGGAAAAGGAAGGACTTGACGAGACAAAAGTATAAAGAATAAAAAAGGAGGATGAGAAAAAGGATATGAAAAGTTGACGAAAACGAAAACAGACAATTTTTTCATTGGGTCAAAAAAAAAAAAACGGAGGAGGAGAATGATAATGAGAAGGAGAATGTGAAGAAAAAGGAAGAGGAAGAACAGGAGGAAAACGATAAAGGATAAAAAAGAAAACGAGGAAAAGGATATGAAATTCTGACGAAAACAAAAAATTGACAATTTTTTTTCCTCCTGGGAAAAAAATAAAATCCAACTTTGTAGGAGGATTTTTGAACAGGAGGAGGAAAAACGATAAAGTATAAATAAAAAGAATATGAGGAAAAGGATATGAAAAGTTGACAAAAAACGAAAACAGAGACATTTTTTTCATCGGGGCAAAAAATAAAAATAATAATAAATAAATAAATAAATAAATACAAAAGCAGACGAAAACGAAAACCAATATTTTTTCATCGAGGCAAAAAAATAAATATATAAATAATTCCAATTTTGCATGTCATTCCCATAGGACATGAGAGACGTGTGTGATGTAACACCGAGCACGTCACATCTAAATACTGCATGAGAGACCTTGGACCTTGTCCTCTAAGTTGCTTTCAGGCCATACTCCTTTCTGCTTCTGCTGATACTGACAATTGGCAACATGTATATACGCCTCTCTCTCTCTTTCTCTCTCTTTCTCTATCTCTCTCTCTCGTAGGATTTTGTGTTACCTAAGAGATGGAGAGAGAGAGAGAGAGAGAGAGAGAGAGAGAGAGAGAGAGAGAGAGAGAGAGAGAGAGAGAGAGAGAGAGAGAGAGAGAGAGACATTACATGACAAACATTTATATACAAACAGGGAGAGAAAAATACATTCCAATCCACCCTCACACCCACCAAAATCTCTCTCTCTCTCTCTCTCTCTCTCTCTCTCTCTCTCTCTCTCTCTCTCTCTCTCTCTCTCTCTCTCTCTCTCTCTCTCTCTCTCTCTCAAATCAAGGGTGAACGATGTAGCCAGTGTTGTAGTGACGCGTGTGTTGTAGTGATTGAGTTGCATTATTCATAGGAAGCCCTTGTGTGTGAGAGGTGTGTTGTGTGCTTTGACAGGGTGAGGTGAAGGCGAATTCTTGGTATAATGCAGTTCCGATTGGAGTGAAGATAGTGAGAGTATTAGATGCAGTAGTATTAGTAGTTTCAGTAGTGGTGGTAGTAGAGATATATGTTACTGCAGTAAGGGTAGTGTTGGTGGTGCCAGTAGTAGTATACTATAGTAGTAGTAGTAGTAGTAGTAGTAGTAGTAGTAGTAGTAGTAGTAGTAGTAGTAGTAGTAGTAGCAGTTTCAGTAGTAATATGTAGAGATAGTGACTGCAGTAAGGGTAGTTAGTGGTAGTGCCTGTAGTAGTAGTAGTAGTAGTAGTAGTAGTAGTAGAAGTAGAAGTAGTAGTAGTAGTAGTAGCTTTTGTAGTAGTATATAGAGATAGTGGCTGCAGTAAGGGAAGTGGTGGCATTACTAGTAGTAGTAGTAGTATTAAAGTAGTAGTAGTAGTAGTAGTAGTAGTAGTAATAGTGGTAGTGGTAGTAGTAGTAGTAGTAGTAGTAGTAGTAGTTGTAGTAGTAGTAGTAGTAGTAGTAGTAGTAGTAGTTGTAGTAGTAGTAGTAGTAGTAGTAATAGTAGTAGTAGTAGTTGTAGTAGTAGTAGTAGTAGTAGTAATAGTAGTAGTAGTAGTAGTAGTAGTAGTAGTAGTAGTAGTAGTAGTAGTAGTAGTAGTAGTAGTAGTAGTAGTAGTAGCAGAGCCATTATCCCACAAACAGTTCCACACACCAAGCACCAACACACATACAAGCGCGTAGTAGTAGTAGTAGTAGTAATAGTAGTAGTAGTAGTAGTAGTAGTAGTAATAGTAGTAGTAGTAGTAGTAGTAGTAGTAGTAGTAGTAGTAGTAGTAGTAGTAGTAGTAGTAGTAGTAGTAGTAGTAGTAGTAGTAGTAGTAGTAGTAGCAGCGGTAGAGTAGTAGTAGCAGCAGAGCCATTATCCCACAAACAGTTCCACACACCAAGCACCAACACACATACAAAAGCGTAGTAGTAGTAGTAGTAGTAGTAGTAGTAGTAGTAGTAGTAGTAGTAGTAGTAGTAGTAGTAGTAGTAGTAGCAGCAGAGCCATTATCCCACAAACAGTGCCACACACCAAACACCAACACACATACAAAAGCGTAGCAGTTGTAGTAGTAGTAGTAGTAGTAGTAGTAGTAGTAGTAGTAGTAGTAGTAGTAGTAGTAGTAGTAGTAGTAGTAGTAGTAGTAGTAGCAAGCAGAGCCATTATCCCACAAGCAGTGCCACACACCAAGCACCAACACACATACAAAAGCGCCTCGTAACCATATGCCAAACTTCACAACACACTTTTCTTGCCACCCTCGTTTCCCCACATTATGCTTCACGCCATAACTCGTCTCCCTCTCTTTGTACCCTCCACCCTTCCTTCCCTCCCTCACACCACCCCTCTCCTCTCCTCTCACGCATTAAACAACAGCAACAATAACACCGCGGCCATAACTTATCCACCTCCATAACACGGCTTTTAATTCACGCCCTAAGTCTCCCTCATTCAGGATATTTCCGTCTTTAGAGAAGAAATACTTATCATGTCTTAGCATTTTCTGACGGGTTACGAGCGTCCATTAACCTTAAATGACTCGTATTCCTCCTGTTTGAAATTCTCTACTGCCTTCCCGCGCTATCCCAGCATCGCCTTCGTTGTTTTAATGGTCACTCATCACTCCCCCACACACGAGACAGCATGAGATACGTAGAGCCATAGAGGAGTAGAGACATACATAGAGTAGAAGATACGAAGAGCCATGCTGTCTGCCTCTATATCTGACATTAAATCGCACGCGTACACTCGAACTTATATAAATCGCTCCATAATTGACAATATATGAAGTAAACGGCTTTTGGGTTTTATGTATTTGTTTGCTTTTGATTATTTACAACCAGAAGCGGCGTTCGAACAAGACGTGATCATTTTAGCATAAATACATGTATGATGTAATAACACGTATTAGTAGTAGTAGTAACAGTAGTAGTAGTAGTAGTAGTAGTAGTAGAAGTAGAAGTAGCAGTGGTAGTAGTAGTAGTAGTAGTGTAGTTGTAGTTGTAGTAGTAGTAGTAGTAGTAGTAGTAGTAGTAGTAGTAGTAGTAGTAGTAGTAGTAGTAGTAGTACAAGTAGTAGTATGAATTCCTATAATCATTAATGGTAGTGGTTAACAGTAAGGCTGTGTGTGTGTGTGTGTGTGTGTGTGTGTGTGTGTGTGTGTGTGTGTGTGTGTGTGTGTGTGTGTGTGTGTGTGTGTGTGGTGTGTGGTAACAATTAATCTGCATGACCAAAAAATATACGTAAAGCATAAAACACAATATGCTATTCATATTGCGCCCCTCCTACCCCACCCCCACCCACCCACACACACACACACGCACAGATACACACACACACACACACACACCACACACACACACACACACACACCGCGCGCGTACACACACACACACACACACACACACACACACACACACACACACACACACACACACACACACACACACACACACACACACACACACACACACACACACACACACACACACACACACACATGAACACACACACACACACACACACACACACACACACACAGCATACCAGCCATACAAATTCTCCCTAACATACCTGTAATTAATGGATGAAATTTGAGTCACTTTGAGCAATGATAACATATATATTTTTTTTAAATATAACGCCTTGAAAACTGAACATAACTTTACGGTAATAACAATTGACTTCCATTACTGATCCAGACTCTGATTTAATGAAGTTTTATATCTGTATTCATCTATTTATCTGTTTTTGATAATTACAAGGAGTTAAATATTCAGGTTCTATATCAAGGGAAACACACAAACCCTGGATACTACATAATAAGCTTTGCCTTCATGTTCTGATATTGTATTTTTTGTGATATTCATTTAGACACTATTTCTCATGACTATTCTCTTCCCTTCATTTTTTTTTGGGGGGGGGGGGGATTTTGTTTCTACCCTAGTTGTTATGGCGTCTAGAGAATAAGTGTATCAATCAATCAATCAATTAATCAATCTATCTATCTATCGATCATTATCTATCTATCAATCAATTTATCAATCAATCAATCAATCAAACGCTTTTGAACGTAATTGTTATAGCGTCTAAGAAATACGTGAAATAATAAGTTAATTAAGGAATCAATCAATCATTCTTTGGGTTCTAAGCGGCTGTAGTCTTTCCTAAGTCCCTCGAACACGCCTCCTCGGACACAGCCTCTGCACCATAAAGTTGCCTAAGCCTCACTAGTAATCTTATTATACTCGTGTAATTGTTCCTGGCAATGTATCTGAGTGATTAGCATAAAAGTGGAGATGTAATTACGATCACAGCAGAACGGCTTTGTCTGACTGGTCATGATTTTCTTGGCTGTATAAATAATTCTCATGTATTGTAGTTCTTGTTTGTTTGTTTGATTTTGTTCCTTTTTATGTTTACGTACGGATGTGTGCTTGTGCTTGGGTTTGTGTGTGCATGTATATATATATATATATATATATATATACTAGCCGCAAAGCCGCCCTCCGGGCGGACTTTTTGGCTAGCTCTTGCGGAGGGCTATTGGTGGGCCTTTGGCCCACCACCTCTGTTTGGTGGGCCTTCGGCCCACCAAACACAGACTCTCCAGATAGCCCCTTCTAACTTTCCTGAAATCATGGATGTAGAAATGTATGTATTAACGCCTTACCCATCACCCCCCACCCATTCACTCACCTATTACCCATCACCCCCCACCCATTCACTCACCCATTACCCATCACCACACACCCATTCACTCACCCATTACCCATCACCCCCCACCTATTCCCTCACCCATCACCCATCACCCCCAACCCATCACCCCCCACCCATTCACTCACCCATCACCCCACACCCATTACCCATCACCCCACCCATTCACTCACCCATTACCCATCACCCTACATCAAGGTTTCCTCAATTCTCGCAACCCACTTTTTTTTCTTCACAATTCTCGCTAATAGGCTACTAAAAAAAAAAAAAAAAAAAAAGTGATCGGATCATCCCATAAGTGGGCTTAAAACCTTCCCCTGGTCGACCTGGTTCCAAAACTGTGCCATATGATGGGATTGAGTCACGGGGGGCGGAACCTATAGCACACACACACACACTTTCGCTTATATTATTATAAATATATATATACTAGCCGCAAAGCCGCCCTCCGGGCGGACTTTTTGGCTAGCTCCTGCGGAGGGCTATTGGTGGGCCTAGACTCTCCAGATAGCCCCTATAACTTTCCTGAAATCATGGATGTAGAAATGTATGTATTCCCTCCACCCATTCACTCACCCATTACCCATCACCCCCCACCCATTCACTCACCCATTACCCATCACCACACACCCATTCACTCACCCATTACCCATCACCACACACCCATTCACTCACCCATTACCCATCACCCCCCACCTATTCACTCACCCATTACCCATCACTCCCCACCCATTCACTCACCCATTACCCATCACCACACACCCATTCACTCACCCATTACCCATCACACCCCACCCATTCACTCACCCATTACCCATCACCCCCCACCCATTCATTCACCCCCCACCCATTACCCATCACCACACACCCTTTCACTCACCCATTACCCATCACCCCCACCTATTCCCTCACCCATCACCCCCAACCCATCACCCCCCACCCATTCACTCACCCATCACCCCACACCCATTACCCATCACCCCACCATCACCCTACATCAAGATTTCCTCAATTCTCGCAACCCACTTTTTTTTCACAACTCGCTAATAGGCAGCTAAAAAAAAGAAGAAGAAAAGTTATCGGAGCATCCCCAAAATGGCCTTAAAACCTTCCCCTGGTCAACCTGGTTCCAAAACTGTGCCGTATGATGGGATTGCGCCACGGGGGGCGGAACCTATCGCGGACACACACACACACACCACACAGACATACACACACACTTTCGCTTATATTATATATATATATATATATATATATATATATATGTGTGTGTGTGTGTGTGTGTGTGTGTGTGTGTGTGTATTCATCTAGTTGTTGTTGTATTTTACAGGGCCAGAGCAACGCTCGTATGGCCCCGTCTCCATATCAACATTTTTTTATCATTTATCCTTAGTGCTTAGTTTTGGCCGAAGTCAGCACCCCGGAGAGCAGGTCACAAACCCCGGCTAACACCCGGTACCCATTCACTGCTGGGTGGACAGGGGCTCGGGTTTTAAGGAAACAGCCCATATGTTTCCGCTCCGCCCGGGGATCGAACCCGGGACTTCTCGGTTGTGAACCGAGCGTGCTTCCCATACACCACGGAGTGTGTGTGTGTGTGTGTGTGTGTGTGTGTGTGTGTGTGTGTGTGTGTGTGTGTGTGTGTGTGTGTTTGGGGTGTGTGTTTTGTGTGTGTGTGTGTGTTAATATTGTCAAATAAGGCTAATTATCTCTAACGGTCGCATGATAACAGTAAAATAGAGATGAAAAACACTATATCGACAACCTTCCCTTCCTTATTAACTGGTATTTAATAATTCCCAACCTTATTAATCTTCATAATATTCAATCTACTTATAAAAAACCCAAAGGTAAACACTGGAGGGCGCATGGAGGCACACACACTGCACTGATTGGAGGGCGGCAGGTGTGGGGGGGAGGGGGCCATGAGGCAAAGAGGATGGGGTGGATATGAGACAGGTGTGGGGGGGAGCAGGGGGCGGCATGAGGCAGGGGGGAGGGGTGTCAGGGGAGAGGGGGGCACTCGGCTACACTCCACAGACTAACATGAGTGGAAGGGATGGGCGATTTTTTCGGGTGATTTAACAGCCATTCCAATGAGACTCTTATTGACATCATTGATTCAATCAAACACACCTGGATCTGCATGATGATGAACAGGCAGAGAGAGGGCTGAAGGGCGCGCACAGGTGTAAAAAGGTGAAATCAATTAAGGTCCAGCTCGTTGGGTAATGGAATAGATGAATTTAGATGTGCCTTTAAGAATCTGTGATTTTTTTATAACTTTATACATACAAGTCCTTCTGTAGTTTTAGACGTCGTTGTGTTTGTACAAGGTAATGAGGCCCAGTTTTTGTTTTTGGTGTGTGTGACTGTGTGTGTGTGTGTGTGTGTGTGTGTGTGTGTGTGTGTTGTGTGTGTGTGTGTGTGTGTGTGTGTGTGTTGTGTGTGTGTGTGACTGTGTGTGTGACTGTGTGTGTGTGTGTGTGTGTGTGTGTGTGTGTGTGTGTGTGTGTGTGTGTGTGTGTGTTTTTGTGTGTGTGTGTGTGTGTGTGTGTGTGTGTGTGTGTGTGTTGTGTGGGGGGGGGGAGGTGGTAGACAAACCTGAAAAGGCGCACCATGTGGGAGGCAATTAATAACTCGGCCACGCAGAAGGTACATAAATATGCGTGAGTGGAAAAGGTAGAGGATATGCATGTGAAAAAAGATATAAAAATACACATGGAAAATAAAGAGAAGAAAAACTGCACGTGGGAAAGGTGAAGTAAACTATAAGTGGAAAGGAAAACTAATACACATGGAAATAAAGAAAAGACAAACTGCACGTGGAAAAGGAGACGAAAAACTGCACGTGATAAAAGGAGAAGACAAATTGTCCAAGGGAAAAAAGAAGATAAATTCCACATGAGCAAAAAGAGAAGAGAAAATCCACTTCGAAAATTAGAGAAACTTCAATTGGAAAACGAAAATAGAATTTGTAGTCGGAGAAGAAGAGACCTTGGCACATGGCAGAGAATAGATCAAACATGGAAAAAAACCTATTGAAGTCATGGAGGGTGTGTGGGTGTGCCGACATACATACACACAAGTCACAATCTTCTTCTTCTTCTTCTTGTGACCTTTTAGTATCGATTCATAGGTCCTCTTCAACTTCGTCTCCTTAGTTAACAATCTTGTCAACTCTTCCCTTGGCTATTTATATTTGCTACTTCTATTGGCTATAGATTGTGGCGATGTGGTAAGTCCACGGTGTGTCCTGGAAAGCCTCGTGCGCTGCGTCTCCTCTCCTCCCTCTCCTGACGTCTCTCTGGAGGATGCACGCGTTCTGGTCTGCTAGTAAAGTGACCTTGTTTAGTCCCTTGATCCTACATTTAATTAAAGGTCGGGGCAGGTGAGGGCCGGAGGGTTTGTGCCACACTCCCGCCGCGTTGTCAAAAGGCTTCACATTAATGTTTTAAGCTCAGAGTGAGAAAAGCTGCGTAATTATTGTGAAAGCTTATCTGTATGTTGGAATGCGTGATGGAGAAAAACCCGCGAAGAAGCAGTAGCACTTTATTTTTCTAACGTTTCGACTAAGTCTTCTTCAGAGAGAATGAGACAAGCTTACAGATACACATGCTTATATCTGTATGTGCCTTTTATCTACGTATCAGACTGTAGCGTATATGTCATATATTTATACATTTACTTATATATCTATCACATATGTTTCTTGTTCAGATTAATTAATTATGATTACCTGAAGCTCCGTCGCTCTGTCCTCTTGTATAAAACGATACTTGGACACCGTTTCTTTTTCGATATATTTTTGTCCTCCGCTGATCTATCTTCATCTATTTACAATAAAAGATAAAAAAGAAAAGAGGTGAGAGAAAGGAGAAATACATGTCAGCTTTTCGTCTACCTTCACAGTGATAAGACCAAACGCTTTCATTAAGAAAAAAACTAATTGCCGAAAATGTGCAAGTGGTGTGACTGTCCAGGTACATGATACAAGGGTTGATTGTTAAGGTGGACCTCCACCCTTGTGCTCTCATTCGATCCGATTCATGATTTGTATTTCCTTCCCAGCAGATCATTTACTTTGGCACGACTGGGTGCATGCTGTCTATTTGCGCGTCCATAACCGACCATGTTGTCACACACACACACATACACACTTATACACACACTGATACGATGGTCAAGTGAATGGAGCGTTGGCCTGCCATTCAGTGGTTAGCCGGTTCGAATCCTCGCTCGCTCACGGGGATTTTTCTGACAAATTCGGACGTCTACTATCCCCCTTGAGCAAGGGGATGGGGGTGTGTGGTCCCAGAATTACCCTAAGATCGGTAATAATGAGCTCTAAGCTCACTCCGGGTGTGAGAAATTGGCGATCGCGAGTCCGATTCGCGTGGACAAGACCATGGATGAATAACACACACACACAAACCCACACACACAAACATAACATACGGCCAGGTTCGTCTGGGGCCACGTGAATATTTAAGGGGATCCACGATATTTACTTTTCACGGGAGAAGCACGGGGGAGAGGAGGGGGGGGGGCAAAAAATCCCTGAGGAGGAGGAGGAGGGGGGATCCAAATATAGTTGTCATAGAAATTGACACATAAATGTAGCTTTGTCAAAATGAGGCATAATATTATGTAAGGTTTTCTTTGTCGATATGAAAGACAATTTCCATTCTTCACAATCTTTTATTTACCGTCATACACAGAGGACCTAACACACACACACACACGCACACGCACACGCACGCACGCACGCACGCACGCACGCACGCACGCACGCACGCACGCACGCACGCACACACACACACACACACACAACACACACACACAGACAGACACACAAACACACACACACTTGGCTTCTCGTATGAATGAAATATTTATCACTAAAACTTCTTGATGCAATATTCCTGTGTGTGTGTGTGTGTGTGTGTGTGTGTGTGTGTGTGTGTGTGTGTGTGTGTGTGTGTGTGTGTGTGTGTGTGTGTGTGTGTGTGTGTGTGTGTGTGTGTGTTGACATGGTCCTGGTGTGTTTGTTTGCAGTGAGATAATTAAGTCTTCTTTTCTTTTCATTCTTTTCAACTTTTTCAGCCTCACTTTTTCTCCCTCCTACCATCTAGTATCAGGGACTGCGGTAGCAATATATATGTAGGAATGGGAGTGGCTTAAATGCTTTACCTATACATAAAGTATGGCAGCAAGCACCCAAATCAAAGGTAAAACCCTCCTTTGGGGAGGCGGTAGCAGAGTGGTTAGCCGAGTGGTGTTCTCGAAGACCCGAGTTCGATCCTGAGTGAGACCCATAAATCCACTTAAAATATTTCTTCACCGTCGAGTGGCCTAAGTACACCCACATGCTGTCCATTAACTCTACCTTCGATTGCGTGTGCATCGGATGACACAGTGGGGTGGCATGAGCCTCTAATCACAGGCGTCACTATAAAAATCCTGCCTGCGCCACCACGGGCGCGGGCCAACCATCACAGCCCTGAAGTGAGCCTCCAGGGCCTACCATCCGAGCCCTGGAGGTCACTGCCTACAGACGCTATAAGCATATATGTATAAAAAAAAAAAAAAAAAAAAAAAAAAAAAAGGGATATCTACAGATAGCCCTATCTATGATAAGTACAAAGCCACCCTCTGATTTCAGCTCACCTTTACTGATGCCGAGAAAACGTTGATCGAAATAACAAAAATCATCTTTCTTCTTTCTTTCTCTCTTCTGCCTTTAGTCCCTTTAACTCACGAACCACGAAACGGCCAAGGATGAATAAGTCATCAAAATGTTGCTCTTATCCTGACGACTTAAAAATGAACCAGTTTTAAAATGTCATGCGAAATATGGAAGGCTAAACACTAAAATCAGAACATAGCTGACTGACCGATCGAGTGATTGCAATCTACGCAGCGGACTCGTAAACTTTCAAAGCGGGCAAATGTAAATGTGTGAGAAAAATTATAGAAACTAGTAACAAGAAAAATATTCATAAATGTTCAAGATGAAGAGACGGATGAAGGAGAGAAACAAGAACAAGGAAGGATGAACTATATGTCACCCATTCCTGCATTCCACCACTGAATGAGAACAACGGTGTGCTAGTGGCATAGGAATAGTGGCATAGGAATAGTGGCTGTAGGAATAGTGGCATAGGAATAGTGGCATAGGAATAGTGGCATAGGAATAGTGGCATAGGAATAGTGGCATAGGAATAGTGGCTGTAGGAATAGTGGCATAGGAATAGTGGCATAGGAATAGTGGCATAGGAATAGTGGCGTAGGAATAGTGGCATAGGAATAGTGGCATAGGAATAGTGGCATAGGAATAGTGGCATAGGAATAGTGGCATAGGAATAGTGGCTGTAAGAATAGGTAATACACATAGATTAGTATATATTTCATCCATTCCAGTTCTTGTTTGTCATTTCTCCATTTGTAAATTTTAAACAAATTGAAATAGAAATGCTCATCACTAGTGTACGTATCTATCATTTGTAATTATTTACAGTAAATATATATACAATGTATGTCTGTATAGAATGCATGTACGAATAACGATTTTCCCTCCCTCCCTCCCTCTCTCCCTCTCTCTCTCTCTCTCTCTCTCTCTCCATACCTCAACACCGCCACTTTCACCGTCACATTATTTCATGGCTACCATTGCCTCGCAATCGCTTCGTGTGGACGTGGACGCTTCGTGTCCTGGTGGAACGCCGACGTGAGTTTCGACAGGGGATGCTTGCAGCCTATGTTGATCTCAAGAAGGCGTTTGACTCAGTGCATCGTGAGTCACTCTGGGATCTTCTGCGACTTCGAGGGATTCCTGCAAGGACTATTGGTTTGATAACTGGTCTGTATTCTGGGACTGAGAGTGCTGTGAAGTGTGGGGCAGGTGTATCCGGCTTCTTTCCTGTGAATACAGGAGTGAGGCAAGGGTGCGTCCTTGCCCCATCACTTTTCAACGCTTGTATGGACTGGGTATTGGACAAGGTTGTAGATCAAAGTGATTGTGGAGCATCCGTCGGCAACACCAAGATCACTGATCTTGTTTTTGCCGATGATGCAGTAATCTTTGCTGAGTCGCTGGAGGTCCTGGTGATGGCTCTCGAGGCGCTGCACGAGGAGGCAAAGCCTTTGGGACTTGAGGTCTCCTGGCTCAAGACCAAGGTCCAGGTGTTGGAGACCTACTAGATGAAGCAGTACAGTCTGTTCATGCGTGTGGCGAGGACATTGAGATCTTGGAAAGTTTTACATACCTTGGTAGCGCAGTCCATAATGACGGCGGGTCACGTCAAGAAGCCTTACGGCGGATTGGCATAGCCCACGGTGTTATGGACTCGCTCAGCGGGAGTATTTGGCGTTGTCGGTACCTGTGCAGGAGGACAAAGATCCGAATCTTCAAGTCGCTTGTGATCCCTGTCTTACTCTATGGTTGTGAGACATGGACACTAAATAGTGACTTGAAGAGACGAATCAATGCCTTTGGTAATAAGTGTCTTCGCAGAATCATGGGGTATCGCTGGGATGATTACGTGTCAAATCAGCGATTGCACCGTGAGACTGAATCGAGGCCTATTACCTGCATAGTCCGTCAGCGCCAACTTCGGCTATATGGGCATGTGGCACGCTACCCTGAAACCGATCCTTCCCATCGGGTTGTATCTGTAAGAGACAATCCGGCGTGGAGGAGGCCAAGGGGGCGCCCACAAGGCTCATGGCTGGGGCAAGTTGATGTTTCTTGTCGAGAGCTGCTTGGTATGGGAAAGGAGCCTGCATGGGAACTCGCGCGTGGTGACCCCCGGGAGTGGCGTCGTAGGGTGGGCGAGGCGACGCGCCCACCGGCGTATGCCCCCAATGATTGATTGATTGATTGCCTCGCACATTGCCACTGGCTCTCAAGGCTCAGGTGAAGGACCAATACGGGGCCGTGATTGGTCCAGGCGGAGGGACAGGGGCAGGGGGTGGCAGGGGGCGGCAGGGGCAGTAAGGTACTCGTACTTGTCTTTCTGGCAGGGAGGGAGAGGGATAAAGGTGGGGAGGGCAAAAGTCGTAAGAGATTGGCTTTGATTTTCCTTTATTTTTTTTCTTTCTGGCAGGGAGGGAGAGGAGGAAAAGGTCGCAAGAGATTGGCCTTGATTTTCGCTTGTTTTTCTTTAATTTCAGTTTCTCACTTTTTTGAGTCGAGATTTTATGGGTGGTTTTTTTACGAGCGAGCGCGAATCGCTCGTGAGTCCTCGGTGGAGACGGGATTTTTCTCACTTAAGCGGCCGACCCGACCCGACCCGACCGACCGACCGTCACGCTTTTCAGGAGCTTATATCTTTGGAATCCCGCTTCCGATTGACAAGCGGTCTTCGCCAACTGATAGCCCCATTCAATCCCTATTTGTGTTGACATGTTTTGTCTCACGTAAGGGTTCAGCATGGCGCGTGGCGCGTGCCGCGTGAGGGGTGTCAAACAACGTTATCTTGCTCTTGCTGAGAAACGGCTGTACCGACTAAGTTGAAATTTGGTGTGTGGTTTGAGACCACATACCTAGCAATGTCACACAGGTCAAACTCCGGGGACGCCGCAGCGTGCGGGTNTTTCAATTCATAGCAATTCAGATGCACAGTGCTGATTCCTTCCACACTGTCACAGAATATGATTGTATCATCTGCATACATTAGAACAAGAAGTTTTAGATATGAATTTAAGAAATCATCACCAAAATTTACATAATTACAATTATTCAAGTAATTTACTTTCAAGATCATTAATATAAAAAGCAAAAAGCCAATATGTGTGGTGTGTGTGTGTGTGGTGTGTGTGTGTGTGTGTGTGTGTGTGTGTGTGTGTGTGTGTGTGTGTGTGTGTGTGTGTCTGATTTCTTAAGAGTGGTGAAACGACCAAGGGAAATGAAAATAGAAAGAGAGAGAAAGAAAGAGAGGGAGAGACAGAAAGAAAGAGATAGCTTGAGAGAGAGAGAGAGAGAGAGAGAGAGAGAGAGAGAGAGAGAGAGAGAGAGAGAGAGAGAGAGAGAGAGAGAGAGAGAGAGAGAGAAGAGAGAGAGAGAGACGAGAGAGAGAGAGAGAGAGAGAGAGAAGAGAGAGAGAGAGGGAGAGAGAGAGAGAGAGAGAGAGAGAGAGAGACTTGAAATGAGAGAATTGTATTAATTAAGCAAAGATGAATTACGAGCAAGGATGAGGAAAGATAAATATGATGAAGATACAATATGTGGAGGAGGAGGAGATAGTCGGTCAGCCCCGGTCCGAAATTTTGCTCACCGGTATCAAATTAGGGCGAGAATGCTAAGAGTGTTTTTTGAGAAGGTATAAATGCCTAGAGTTAGAAAACATGTGATAGCATTGTGGGGGTGGCAGCTTTATATGAGTTATCTCCCTTTTTCCAAAATGGCCGCCAAAATACACCCAATAATTATGAAATTTTTAAATTTCGTTTTGCTGGTGCATTGATGGTGGGCAGATACCCAACAACATCTTCTGAGATTGATTCTTGGTCCCTTGTTTTGATATTAAACCCAGTCCAACTTGGGATTGTCTGACAGTCGGATTTTGTTTGTCTTGCAAGGACCCAGACCAGATTCTTGTTACCGGCGACCTGAGCAGACTCTTGTGCTTCTAGGATGTGGCTCTCGTTGGTTGGTAGAGGCTGTGGACCTACACGTGCACAGGCTAAATAGACTTCAAGCTCTTCGTGTTCAATGTTGACTGATCTTTGTTTCAGTTTGTCAATGCGTGGAAGTTCAGGCCTGGTGGAATAAGGTCCATAGAACTTAGTCTGGACCGCTATTCCGTTGACTCGATGTGATGTACCTTTTCCAGTAAGTGTCTCCTCCAGTCTGTCTATATTATCCCATGCAAGATTTGTGAAGACATGGGGCTTGATGGAGAGTGGTAGAACAGCTCTCTGGTTGAAGCCCATTGCCAACTTCTGCAGACACAGAGCGGTATCATTCTCTTCCAGCTGGTCATAAGACACCCCATGTCCAAACTTATTCAGTATCCGAATGACCTCAGTGTTTCCAGTGAGTGCTTTTACCGCATAAGGAAGCAGGAAATGTTTTGGTGGTTTATACTGCCACGTGTAACAGCGTATATCATGTCCTGGCTAAATGACTCGACAAGAATAGCAGTCCTTTTGGGATTTATTCGTAGTACTAGTTGTATCTCCAGTGAGGAGCCCGACCAGAAATCGCTGTAACTCATTTGGTATGGCGATATGAGTAGCTACATCAGACGATGGATATGGCCACGGGGTGAAAATCATGTCCTTCTGATGGCCGTTCGATATGTGACGAAGTCGAATTGATCTATGATCTTGTTGATATTGTTAGACTTTGCCTTCCAAAGCTTGAGCTCCCTATGTAGATTTTGATTTTCCAAGACAACATCCTTTAATGAGACACAGCATGGAACATCAACAACTTTCCCTTGTCGTCGGAAAATATTTCTACTGCATCTCCATGCTCGGATTTCAGTCTTCTGTGCATATTCTTCTTTGTGAATCCTTCAGAAGATTAACTCCACCAGACAACATTAATGATTCCAATTTTGTGGTCAAGGAGGTGACTGGTATAATCCTCTTGTTGGGGATAATATCTTCTCTGATGTATTCGAAAAGTTCTTGGTAAGCTTCTCCTTCAACCTTGTGATACAGTATAAATTCATCTGTTACTTTCTCTTCTTCATTCTCATTGCTGTCCTCTTTGTTCCTAGTGTAATTCCTATAGCATGAAGCGTGGTAGTGTGCCTCTGCGGCAACAATGTCTCTACTGGTTAGTGCTATCATCCTGCCGTCTGCATTTCTGACGGCACTCTCTCTTAGTGTTTGATCTACTCTCAGTTGTGAAGCTAGCTAAGTGTTTCACGTGTATTGGAGTGCTTTTTGAACTTGACCTTGCTACAGAATACGCAGATCGGAGCATAAACTCTTGATTCATGTGTTGATGTTCTGGAAGGACTTTTTTGGAGGACAGTCACTACTACCAGATAGATCATACTACATTCACCTGCTTTACTTTTCAGAGTTCCAAGTCTCTTTCATGGTGAACATGCTTCTACATTTTCGATGATAGAATATAATTGGAACTTCTTTGTCCTGAAGCGTTTTTGAAACGTCTAGAATGGGGACATGGTTCCTGACTTTGGCGGCTTCAAGTAAGGTTAACCAGGAGGCATGGCTTTGAGGACTGACAAAAATGTTTCATCTCCGTCGGATACTGCCTGTGTATGATGCACAGTTTCTTGGCGGGTGCCTGTGGCGTTTCCATGTTAACGGACATTCCAGGCCTCCTACGTTGAAGTTCCACAGCTACCACGACACCGGATTCTGGTCCCGGATTCTTCTCTACATCACCAGCCTTCAACAATAGCTTCGAGAGGTAGTCGGCTGCTACTCTACTCTCCACTCCAAAAACCCGACTTTCTCTGAACGCACGACCTGCGGGCCGGCTGGTCTTCCGGCAGTGGTGGTCTCCTCGAGGGTCTCCAACGTCGCCAGTCGATCGTCCGGTCCGTCTCTCGCCGATGAAATACGACACCTGAAAAAGAATTTTTTTTTAAATTATATGTATGTATATTTATATAATTATATAATATACAGTTTGGAAAAGGGGGATAACTCCCATAAAGCTGCCACTGCCACAATGCTATCACATGTTTTCTAACTCTAGGCATTTATACCTTCCCAAAAAACACTATTAGCATTCTCGCCCTAATTTGATACCGACCAACCCAACAGGCTGATCGCCTAAGAGGGATAAGGACAATGGAGGAGGAGGAGGAGGAGGAGGAGGAGGAGGAGGCTCTCTTCAATCCAGGCTTTCTCTACTCAAGTCGTTAGATCTCAGGGTGCTTCATCATTGGCTTCTCTCTTTTAATATTTAAACAGTGATCTCTCTCTCTTTCTTTCTTTTTTCCTTTTTCTCTCTCTCTTTCTCTTTCTCTCTCTCTCTTTCTTTCTTTCATGGCTTAGCAGATTTCTATCCACAAATAACTTTCTATAAACGAACCACATTAACAAACATTGTATTTTCTTCCTACGTTCACACAGACACACACACACACACACACACACACACACACACACACACACACACACACACACACACACACACAGTATTGTAACTTATAGGAGCTGTGCTCCATACTTTATTTATAAAGTCTGAGCAATAATAAATTCTATTCTATTCTATTCTATTCTATTCACACACACACACACACACACACACACACACACACACACACACACACACACACACCACACACACACACACACACACGCGCGCGCGCACACGCACACGCACACATACACACACACACACACACACACACAGCTTCAGATGCTTTCATGAAAACGTACAAAGTCTTTACCAAAAGTCTGAAATAAGGGTCCGTGTTTGGTGGGCCGAAGGCCCACCAAACACAGGTGGTGGGCCGAAGGCCCACCAACAGCCCTCCGCAGGAGCTAGCCAAAAAGTCCGCCCGGAGGGCGGCTTTGCGGCTAGTTATACATACAAGTCCTTCTGTAGTTTAAGACGTCGTTGTGTTTGTACAAGGTAATGAGGCCCAGTTTTTGTTTATTGTCTTTTGTGTGTGTGTGTGTGTGTGTGTGTGTGTGTGTGTGTGTGTGTGTGTGTGTGTGTGTGTGTGTGTGTGTGTGTGTGTGTGTGTGTGTGTGTGTGTGTGTGTGTGTGTGTGTGTGTGTGTGTGACTGTGTGTGTGTGTGTGTGTGTGTGTGTGTGTGTGTGTGTGTGTGTGTGTGTGTGTGTGTGTGTGTGTGTGTGTGTGCATGTGTGTGTGTGTGTGTGTGCTTATGTGTGTGTGTGGGGGGGGGGGCAGACAAACCTGAAAAGACGTACCATGTGGGAGGCAATTAATAACTCGGCCACGCAGAAGGTACATAAATATGCGTGAGTGGAAAAGGTAGAGGATATGCATGTGAAAAAAGATATAAAAATACACATGGAAAATAAAGAGAAGAAAAACTGCACGTGGGAAAGGTGAAGTAAACTATAAGTGGAAAGGAAAACTAATACACATGGAAATAAAGAAAAGACAAACTGCACGTGGAAAAGGAGACGAAAAACTGCACGTGATAAAAGGAGGAGACAAATTGTCCAAGGGAAAAAAGAAGAGAAATTCCACATGAGCAAAAAGAGAAGAGAAAATCCACTTCGAAAATTAGAGAAACTTCAATTGGAAAACGAAAATAGAATTTGTAGTCGGAGAAGAAGAGACCTTGGCACATGGCAGAGAATAGATCAAACATGGAAAAAAACCTATTGAAGTCATGGAGGGTGTGTGGGTGTACCGACATACATACACACAAGTCACAACCTTCTTCTTCTTCTTCTTGTGACCTTTTAGTATCGATTCATAGGTCCTCTTCAACTTCGTCTCCTTAGTTAACAATCTTGTCAACTCTTCCCTTGGCTATTATATTGCTACTTCTATTGACTATAGATTGTGGCGATGTGGTAAGTTCGCGGTGTGTCCTGGAAAGCCTCGTGCGCTGCGTCTCCTCTCCTCCCTCTCCTGACGTCTCTCTAGAGGATGCCCGCGTTCTGGTCTCCTAGTAAAGTGACCTTGTTTATTTTACCTTGTTTAGTCCCTTGATCCTACATATCATTAAAGGTCGGGGCAGGTGAGGGCCGGAGGGTTTGTGCCACACTCCCGCCGCGTTGTCAAAAGGCTTCACATTAATGTTTTAAGTTCAGAGTGAGAAAAGCTGCGTAATTATTGTGAAAGCTTATCTGTATGTTGGAATGCGTGATGGAGAAAAACCCGCGAAGAAGCAGTAGCACTTTATTTCTCTAACGTTTCGACTAAGTCTTCTCCAGAGAGAATGAGACAAGCTTACAGATACACATGCTTATATCTGTATGTGCTTTTTATCTACGTATCAGACTGTAGCGTATATGTCATATATTTATACATTTACTTACATATCTATCACATATTTTTCTTGTTCAGATTAATTAATTATGATTACTGAAGCTCCGTCGCTCTGTCCTCTTGTATAAAACGATACTTGGACACCGTTTCTTTTTCGATATATTTTTGTCCTCCGCTGATCTATCTTCATCTATTTACGATAAAAGATAAAAAAAGAGGTGAAAGAAAGGAGAAATACATGTCAGCTTTTCGTTTACCTTCACAGTGATAAGACCAAACGCTTTCATTAAGAAAAAAACTAATTGCCGAAAATGTGCAAGTGGTGTGACTGACCAGGTACATGATACAAGGGTTGCTTGTTAAGGTGGACCTCCATCCTTGTGCTCTCATTCGATCCGATTCATGATTTGTATTTCCTTCCCAGCAGATCATTTAGTTTGGCACCACTGGGTGCATGCTGTCTATTTGCGCGTCCATAACCGACCATGTTGTCACACACACACACTACACACTTATACACACACTGATACGATGGTCAAGTGAATGGAGCGTTGGCCTGCCATTCAGTGGTTAGCGGTTCGAATCCTCGCTCGCTCACGGGGATTTTTCTGACAAATTCGGACGTCTACTATCCCCCTTGAGCAAGGGGATGGGGGTGTGTGGTCCCAGCATTACCCTAAGATCGGTAATAATGAGCTCTAAGCTCACTCCGGGTGTGAGAAATTGGCGATCGCGAGTCCGATTCGCGTGGACAAGACCATGGATGAATAACACACACAAACCCACACACACAAACATAACATATGGCCAGGTTCGTCTGGGGCCACGTGAATATTAAGGGGATCCACGATATGACTTTTCACGGGAGAAGCACGGGAGGAGGAGTGGGGGGGGGGGGCAAACATCCCTGAGGAGGAGGAGGAGGAGGGGATCCAAATATAGTTGTCATAGAAATTGACACATAAATGTAGCTTTGTCAAAATGAGGCATAATATTATGTAAGGTTTTCTTTGTCGATATGAAAGACAATTTCCATTCTTCACAATCTTTTATTTACCGTCACACACACACACACACACACACACACACACACACATACACACACACACACACACACAACACCACACACACACCACACACACACACACACAGACAGACAGACAGACAGACAGACAGACACACACAACTTGGCTTCTCGTATGAATGAAATATTTATCACTAAAAACTTCTTGATGCAATATTCCGTGTGTGTGTGTGTGTGGTGTGGTGTGTGTGTGTGGTGTGTGTGTGTGTGTGTGTGTGTGTGTGTGTGTGTGTGTGTGTGGTGTGTGCGTGTGTGTTGACATGGTCCTCGTGTGTTGTTTGCAGTTAGATAATTAAGTCTTCTTTTCTTTTCATTCTTTCATTCTTTCAGCCTCACTTTTTCTCCCTCCTACCATCTAGTATCAGGGACTGCGGTAGCAATATATATGTAGGAATGGGAGTGGCTTAAATGCTTGACCTATACATAAAGTACGGCAGCAAGCACCCAAATCAAAGGTAAACCCTCCTTTGGGGAGGCGGTAGCAGAGTGGTTAGCCGAGTGGTGTTCTCGAAGACCCGAGTTCGATCCCGAGTGAGACCCATAAATCCACTTAAAATATTTCTTCACCGTCGAGTGGCCTAAGTACACCCACATGCTGTCCATTAACTCTACCTTCGATTGCGAGTGCATCGGATGACACAGTGGGGCGGCATGAGCCTCTAATCACAGGCGTCACTATAAAAATCCTGCCTGCGCCACCACGGGCGCGGGCCAACCATCACAGCCCTGAAGTGAGCCTCCAGGGCCTACCATCCGAGCCCTGGAGGTCACTGCCAAGGACCAAGGACCAAGGACCAACGACCAAGGATGAATAAGTCATCAAAATGTTGCTCTTATCCTGACGACTTAAAAATGAAACAGTCTTAAAATGTCATGCGAAAGATGGAAGGCTAAACACTAAAATCAGAACATAGCTGACTGACCGATCGAATGATTGCAATCTACGCAGCGGACTCGTAAACTTTCAAAGCTGGCAAATGTAAATGTGTGAGAAAAATTATAGAAACTAGTAACAAGAAAAATATTCATAAATGTTCAAGATGAAGAGACGGATGAAGGAGAGAAACAAGAACAGGGAAGGATGAACTATATGTCACCCATTCCTGCATTCCACCACTGAATGAGAACAACGGTGTGCTAGTGGCATAGGAATAGTGGCTGTAGGAATAGTGGCATAGGAATAGTGGCATAGGAATAGTGGCATAGGAATAGTGGCATAGGAATAGTGGCCGTAGGAATAGTGGCATAGGAATAGTGGCATAGGAATAGTGGCATAGGAATAGTGGCATAGGAATAGTGGCATAGGAATAGTGGCTGTAGGAATAGTGGCATAGGAATAGTGGCGTAGGAATAGTGGCATAGGAATAGTGGCATAAGAATAGTGGCTGTAGGAATAGTGGCATAGGAATAGTGGCGTAGGAATAGTGGCATAGGAATAGTGGCATAGGAATAGTGGCTGTAGGAATAGTGGCATAGGAATAGTGGCATAGGAATAGTGGCATAGGAATAGTGGCTATAGGAATAGTGGCATAGGAATAGTGGCATAGGAATAGTGGCATAGGAATAGTGGCATAGGAATAGTGGCTGTAGGAATAGTGGCATAGGAATAGTGGCATAGGAATAGTGGCATAGGAATAGTGGCATAGGAATAGTGGCGTAGGAATAGTAGGTAATATACATAGATTAGTATATATTTCATCCATTCCAGTTCTTGTTTGTCATTTCTCCATTTGTAATTTTTAAACAAATTGAATAGAAATGATCATCACTAGTGACGTATCTATCATTTGTAATATTTACAGTAAATATATATCAATGTATGTCTGTCATAGAATGCATGTACGAATAACGATTTCCCTCCCTCCCTCCCTCTCTCCCTCTCTCTCTCTCTCTCTCTCTCTCTCTCTCTCTCTCTCTCTCTCTCCATACCTCAACACCGCCACTTTCACCGTCACATTATTTCATGGCTACCATTGCCTCGCAATCGCTTCGTGTGGACGTGGACGCTTCGTGTCCTGGTGGAACGCCGACGTGAGTTTCGACAGGGATGCTTGCAGCCTATGTTGATCTCAAGAGGCGTTTGACTCAGTGCATCGTGAGTCACTCTGGGATCTTCTGCGACTTCGAGGGATTCCTGCAAGGACTATTGGTTTGATAACTGGTCTGTATTCTGGGACTGAGAGTGCTGTGAAGTGTGGGGCAGGTGTATCCGGCTTCTTTCCTGTGAATACAGGAGTGAGGCAAGGGTGCGCCTCTGCCCCATCACTTTTCAACGCTTGTATGGATGGGTATTGACAAGGTTGTAGATCAAAGTGATTGTGGAGCATCCGTCGGCAACACCAAGAACACTGATCTTGTTTTTGCCGATGATGCAGTAATCTTTGCTGAGTCGCTGGAGGTCCTGGTGATGGCTCTCGAGGCGCTGCACGAGGAGGCAAAGCCTTTGGGACTTGAGGTCTCCTGGCTCAAGACCAAGGTCCAGGTGTTTGGAGACCTACTAGATGAAGCAGTACAGTCTGTTCATGCGTGTGGCGAGGACATTGAGATCTTGGAAAGTTTTACATACCTTGGTAGCGCAGTCCATAATGACGGCGGGTCACGTCAAGAAGCCTTACGGCGGATTGGCATAGCCCACGGTGTTATGGACTCGCTCAGCGGGAGTATTTGGCGTTGTCGGTACCTGTGCAGGAGGACAAAGATCCGAATCTTCAAGTCGCTTGTGATCCCTGTCTTACTCTATGGTTGTGAGACATGGACACTAAATAGTGACTTGAAGAGACGAATCAATGCCTTTGGTAATAAGTGTCTTCGCAGAATCATGGGGTATCGCTGGGATGATTACGTGTCAAATCAGCGATTGCACCGTGAGACTGAATCGAGGCCTATTACCTGCATAGTCCGTCAGCGCCAACTTCGGCTATATGGGCATGTGGCACGCTACCCTGAAACCGATCCTTCCCATCGGGTTGTATCTGTAAGAGACAATCCGGCGTGGAGGAGGCCAAGGGGGCGCCCACAAGGCTCATGGCTGGGGCAAGTTGATGTTTCTTGTCGAGAGCTGCTTGGTATGGGAAAGGAGCCTGCATGGGAACTCGCGCGTGGTGACACCCGG
>JACEEZ010004493.1:35000-40000 GCA_016584305.1 Chionoecetes opilio | reverse complement strand
GGTTTTGGGGGTTTTTTTATCTCCTTTTCCTTCTCTCCAGATTTTTTGTATTCCTCCCTCACCAGGCGGGGCCCCCCCCCCCCCTAGGGTGAGTAATCCTTCTTCCCTTTTCCCTCTTTCCCCTTTCTTTTTTCTCTTTCCCCTTCCCCTCCTCCATAAAAACCTTATCTCGTCCTCCTTGTCCTCGCCCTTTTACCCCCTTTAACACCCCCCTTCCCCCCTCCTCCTCTTTCCCTAACATGTTTGAAATTGTAGCGGTAGAAAATATCACAAGAAAGTCTTGGTTTTTGGTTTCCCTTTTTGCTGTTTTTCTGTCTGTTTTTTCCTTTGTATTTTTTTAAAATTTTCCTCCTTTTATTCTCTTCCTCCTGAATGTCATAAATGGTTTTTGATTTATTTTTAAAAAATTTTTCCCTCTTCCTTTTTTTTTTATATTTACAAGTTTTCTTTATTCTAAATTTTTTTTTTTTAATTTTCCCTTTAAAATTTATTTTCCTTTTATACATTTTTTTTCATCCCGTGATATTCGCTCACATAATTTTTTCTTTTTCTTATGGCTTTCATCTTTGCCGTCCCCCTTTTATGGGTTTTTTCGTTTTTTTTTTCTCGTGTATTATTTTTGTCTTATGTCTTGGGTTGGCTCCATTTTTAAAGCTTTTCGAAACCCCACCTCCCCATCCGCTGCCCCCCTCTTCTGGGCCCCCTCCCCCCACTCCCGTGCGCCCCCTCCTCTGTCGGTCCCTTTCCCCCCCCTTTGTGCGTCCCCCACAGCCGACTACCCGGCCGTAAAATTAAAATCCCCAAAAACCCCAAAAAACAAATTTCCCCCGGAGATGCCGATAAAATTTTTCCTCTTTTTTCTTCTCTCTCTCTCTCCTCTCTCTTTTTCTCTCTCTCTCTCTCTCTGTGTGTATTTTGTGTGGTGGGTATGTTTTGTGTGTGGGGGATGTGTGTGTGTGTGTGTGTGTGTGGGGGGGGTGTGTGTGTATGTTTTGGATGTGTGTGTTCTTTTGTATTTATCTAGTTTTTTATTTACAGGGGCCCGAGCAACGCTCCCTTTGGCCCCCCTCTCCCTATCACCCTTTTTTTTTCATTCATCCTTAGTCTTAGTTTTGGGCCCAAGCCAGCACCCCAGGAGGGGGGTCCCCAAAAAAACCCCGGGTGACACCCGGGACCCATTCACTGCTGGGGACAGGGGCTGGGGGTTTTTTTAAAGGAAAAAACCCCCTGTTTCCCCTCCGCCCGGGATCAACCCGGGGCTTCCGGGTTTTAACCGGCGTGCTAACCCTAAAACTACAGAGTACCCCCAAAAGGGTATTCTTTCCCGGCTCGTAAGGGGGTCAACCCTCGACATCCGCGTTTTTTACACGGGGGCTCTAACCAACTGAGGGTAACAACCATAAAAAAAAACCAACCCTGCCCCTGGTGAGGGGTCGAACTCACAAAACCCCGGGATGGGTTTTTGGGGAGCGACCCTGTCTTTTAAGTACCGGGGGCGCTAACCGTTGCGCCACAGGGGCGGTGTGGGTGTCTGGGGTCCCCCGGGGCTGCTGTGGACAAAGTGTGTGGGGTGTGTGTTGTGTGTTTTGTGTGGGTGTGGTGTGTTTGTGTGTGTGGTTTTTGGGGTTTTGGTGTGTGTGGTGTGTGTGTGTGTGTGCGTGGTGCGTGCGTGCGTGCGTGCGTGCGTGCGTTCGTGCTGCGTTGTGTGTGGTGGTTTTTGTGTGTTGGGGTTGTGTGTGTGTGTGTGTGTGTGGGGGTGTGTGTGTGTTGTGTGTGTATTTATGCGCCCTGCCGCAAAACAAAACAATGAAATATCTCATAAGCGCCGGGGGGAACTTTATTCCTCTCAGGGGGAAAAAATTACTAAATTGATTTCGGGGTAAAAAAAATAAGTTTGTTATACTTCCCGGGAAAATTTTTTGTTGTTTTTTGTTGTTTTTTTGGTTTTGGGGGTGGGGGGTTTTTATTTAAATTCTTGGGTTTTTTTTCCTTTTTCCCTTTTTGTTCTTCTTCTTCGCCCCCTTTTTTCCCGCCTTCTTTTTCTTCTTCTTTCTTCATCAAAATTTTTTCCCTTTCCCCCTTTTCCCCTTCCTCCATTCTTTTTTCACATCCTGAAGCATCATCAAACAGAAAATTGATAATCCCCTTTTTTTTCCCCTCTTCCCACAAATTCTTTTTTTTTTTCTTCCTCCCCCTCGCCTAGAGCACACTGACGTAAATTTTCTGAAGACCACGTCCCGAGAACTGTCGCCACCATAATAAAAAGGTTTGGGAAAAATGTATACAGTATAATAAATGAGTGAGATGTACCCCAAACCCCCTTGGGATAAACTGGACTAAAGGGGAAGGGATCAACTTTTACGTCACCAGCAAAAAAAAAAAAGAAAAGAAAATTCCCCCTGAACGTAAAAATAAGTAACAAAAAAAACAGAAAATGAAGAAAAAAGGAAAAAGGAAAGGATAAAAAACTTGAAAAAAAACAAAAAGGAAGAGAAAGGAGGGAAAAAAAAGAAGGAAGGAAGGAAACACACACACACACCAAAAACACACCCACCAAACACACACACACACACACAGACACAGAAAACCCACACCCCAAAACACAACCAACACACACACCCCCACCAAAACCCCCACCACACACACACACACAAACGTTAAAATATTTGGTAAAGATTTTTAGTTAGCGTTTCAGGAAAATGACTATGAAAACTTTGAATTTGGGAGGGTTTTAATATTAAAGAAGGGGGGGAGGAAAACGCGATATTGTCCCGGGCTTTTTTGGGTTTTTTAAAATTTGATCTTTTTTTTTTGATAGGAATAATTTTTGGGTGGAGGTAGTGTTGTTGTGTCTGTCTGTTTGTTGATTTTTTGTTCATCGGATGTTTCTATGCGCAATTTTTTTTCTCTTATTTACCTCCACCAACGAAGTTGGAGAGGTTATGTTTTTTCCCCCGATCCCGTTTGTTTTGTCGGTTTTTTTAGTGTACGGTTTCTCGAAAAATTACGAATAGTTTTTGGGCCCAAAATCGGTTAAACCCGTCTTTTTGGGATAAGGGGAAAAAAATTTATTTAATTTTGGATGAAAAACTATTGACAAGTGTTTGCCAAGGGAACCAATTTTTGAAATATTGGCCCGGGGGGGTGCGTTCATACTGAGTGCATATATATATATTATATTATTTTATATATATATATATTATATAATATATATATATTTTATTTATAATATATATAATATAAAAAAGCGAAAGTGTGCGTCTGTCTGTCTGTCTGTCTGTCCCCTTTTTGTCCCGTGTGTGGGGTGGTGTGGGGTGTGGTAAAAAGGGGGCCCCGCCCCCGGGGGCAAACACCTCTATGGCAATTTTTTGGGGAAACCCGGGGGGAACCCGGGAAGGTTTTAAACCCCCTTATGGGGAAAGATTTTGATCACTTTTTTTTTTTTTTTTTTAGCAGCCCCTTTTGCGTAATTGTGAAAAAAAAGTGGGTTTTCGAAAAATTGAGGAACCCCTTTATGTAGGGTGATGGGGAATGGGTGAGTGTGGGTTTGGGGGGATGGGTAATGGGTGTGGGGGGATGGGGGAGTGAAGGGTTTGGGGGGGGAAAGGGGTTTTGGGGGGATGGGTGGTGGGTTTGGGGGAAAAGGTGGGGGGTGAGGGTATCTTTAAAAAATATAAAACGAAAAGGGGTGTGTGTGTGTGTTTTGTGGGGGTGTGTGGTGTGTGTGTTTGGTGTGTGTGGGTGTTTTTGGTGTGTCCGCCTGGGGGCCCCCCCCTGGGGCGGGAATTTCCCCCATATGGCACAGTTTTGGGAAACGGGTCGCCAAGGGGAAAATTTTAAACCCACTTATAAGATGATCCGATCACTTTTTTTTTTTTTTTTTTAAACAGCCTATTAGCGAGAATTGTGAAAAAAATGGGTGCGAGAATTGAGGAAACCTTAAGTAGGTATGGGGAATGGGTGTGGGGGATGGGTTTAGTGAATGGGGGGGGTGATGGGGTTTGGGGGTTTATTTGGGGAGGGGTGGTGAATCGTGGTGGTGAAAGGGGAATGGGTTTAGTGAATGGGTGGGGGGTGATGGTTTAAAGGGTTTAGTGAAAAGGGGGGGGGGTGATGTGGGAAAGGGGGTTGGGGTTAATATACTTTCACATCCTGTTTCCAAAAAAGTTAGAAGGGGGGTATCTGGGGAGTCCTTTTTTTTGGTGGGGCCCAAGGGCCCCCCAATGCCCTCCGCAGAGCTAAACCAAAATCCGCCCGGAGGGCCCGGGTTTGGGGGGGGGGGCTAGTTTTATAATATTATATATAATATATATATATTTATATATATATTATATATTAAAATATTATATATAAAAATAAAATAATTTCTACATACATATATATATATATATATTAAAATATATTATATATATATATATATATATTTTTTTTTTTTTTTTTTTTACTTTTTTTACTTATTTTTTTATTTTACTTTTTTATATTCGGGCGGAGGTATGCGCTCTACTGAGTGCCCCCCCCCTAGTTTGATGTTGTTTTTGTTTTTAGTGCTGTTTTTAAGTTGGAGTATTTTTTCTTCCTCTTCTTTTCCTTCTTTTTAACCTTTTTTTTATTACTCTCTCTCTCCTCTCTCTCTCTCTCTCTCTCTCTCTCTCTCTCTCTCTCTCTCTCTCTCTCTCTCTCTTCGTACTCTTCAGTGGAGCTCGCCCACTAACTTACCAAACTATTACTCCCATCGACTTCCTCCTCGAGTCCTCGGTCTTCCTCCTTAGTATCATCTTACCCTTCGTCCCTCAGCCTCATTCCCTCATTTCCCTCATTCTATCCCCAATTCTCTCCTCTTACCTCCTCCTCCTCAGGAAAGACTGTTTGCATCATCCTAAGCTTCGCGCTGGTGCCTAAAATTACTCTACTTATGACTCTTCTTCCCCGCTTCTCCTGAGTCTAGTTTCTTGCCACTTCCTCGTTTTTTAAAGACCCAAAACGAACCGCCATCAGACACG
>JACEEZ010004493.1:15000-30000 GCA_016584305.1 Chionoecetes opilio | reverse complement strand
TCAGTGTTCCTCGCACTTCTTGTGACACCTTTTATGCTGTACTCATAGTACCGATCAAACACCAAGTACACATCTCCTTTTTGCAGCTTCCTCTCAATATGTTGTCTGAAGTTTGACACATACGTTTTTACTGTACCACCCACAGGCCAGTGTATCGCCCAGAGGAGAGCAGAACCATCGATGATTGTGATGTCTGTGTTTGGTGCATTTCTGGATGAGACCTCAACTTTCAGTTGAGTCTTCAACACGGATTTTCCTGTTGAGCATCTCATCTCTCCTGCATCTGTGAACATTGATGTTGGGATTGGTGCCAGCTCGTGTCAGCATCATCCACCTCTACAGAGTTTGATGTCGAGCCTGCAGCACATGTAAATGCTCTCTGTCCTTTAAACTTGCATCTGCATGAGACATGGTATCGTGCGTCTGCTGCGTGTAAGTCACTGATGGCTCCCTGTATGCGCACTCTCACAGTGGTGGGTGGCCCACTCGTCATCCCTGTAATCACATGCTTCTAGCAGATACTTCTTCAGCGATTTCTCGCCTTTTCGTGCAATTTCACGACACAGGTATGCTGGCTTCCACCGAGCAGGATTCTTTATATCTTTATCCAACGTACATTCCTCCCCACTGAATAAACATTGTTCCTGAAAGCTAAAGCTGGAAGCACATGAAAGTCGTGCTTTCTTTGGGGGAATCACAGAAGGTCCTTCATTTTGTTTTGTTCTTTTGAGATGTCTCTGTATCTGAGTGTTGGATGTATATGTACATACACAGCTCTTATGGCATTTCACAGTAAAGTCACGATCCTCTTGCACAGAGTCCTCAAGTACTTGATGTTTACCGTCGAGATATATTTTGCTGCACTTGATGATGGTTTCAATTCTTCTCAGTCCAGACTTGATCAGTTTTTCTGGCTTGTCATCACACACTCAATTTGAAGAAGCACTCACTGGCCATGACTTACGAAGTACCACAGCACCGCAACAAGTACCATTGCAAATACCTAGAAAGAAACAAAATATTTCATTATAAACTTAACTACACATGTATTTGTATGGCGGCTATCTTGATTGTTTTGTGTTTTCTTCTAAAAAATCATAGCGTCATTGGATTCCTTATGCCTGAAAACATATAAAATGACCTTTTATTCAAGTTTCTCGCTCATCTAGTAACGAAGATACGAGGTGAATTATATATCCCCAGAATCGGTGGCGGCCATCTTGAATTTATGCTCCCAGCAAAAGTTGCTCAATTGTGACAAGATGTCGCCTGTCAGTTTCTGAATGTATATGTACTAAACATCAGTTAACAAGATTATGTACTTGAGACAATCGGCTGCTGTATTGACTGACACACAGCTCACACACACACCTCCGTACCTTCCCAAGCTCCCTAGCGCACTGTCTTCAACCCGCCCGCGGCCGGCCCAGAATTTTTTTTCCCTAACTAGTTTGCAAAGGTTGGCGGCCCTCTACGCATGGCTGTAGCTCCGAAACTAACCACAGGATTTTCTTGAAAATAACCTCATTGTGATTCCCACACATAGTTACCATTGGATTGTATACCTGAACGTGACCTAACCTAACCTAACCTTAACCGAAAGTTTGCGAAAACCTGCTTGGGGAAAAAAAATCGCCGGCCGGCAGGCACGCAGTGCACAAACACGTCTGGGTAAATCCACGTCTGGGGAAATCATCGCACACGAGCACACCAACACCCCTCACACGTCAGCAGAACATCGCTAATATGTACAGAATTATACTACAATACTGGAACCAGCTTTTACATGCCATGTAGCAATGGCTGTTGAGAAAGTCAATTTTCTGCAATGAAAAACACATTTATGGCGGCCATCTTATTTTTTGTGTGTTTTCTTGATATAATAATGACAGCATTGTAATCTTGATGACTGAAAACATATAAAAGGACCTTTCATTGGTTTCTATCTCATATAGTTACGAAGATATGAGGAAAATAGATTTTCCCAGATTCGATGGCGACCATCTTGGATTTCGCCTCCTAGCACAAACTGCTCAAGTATGACAAGATGTCATCCGGTAGTTTCTGAATATATATGCCCTTACCATCAATAATCAACATAAAAAAAACCTTTATACTCCAAAAAGAGGTCAAACACATATTTGGCGTTTATCTGCCGGACTACTTGGTTTGCCAACCGAATTGAACTCGGCCGTTCAAAGGAGCGACGTTTATTGCTGGAAACATTGAAGGAAAGGACGCAAGCGAAGTAAAGTCTAAAATATTACAAGTCCAATGACATTGTTAGTTATGAAGAGTTTCTTAAAGCTAAAGCATCACGAAGCATAACTTCGTCCCACCAATCATTTTCGGGAAAGATTACTTGTTATCAACTCTAAATGAAGTTCCTCCTTCTGATTACAAGAGATGATGAATTTATATTTTGAAATTGGAACAAGGACGTAGAAAAAAATTCTAATAACTCCAAAATCCAGTCTTGAAGAAGCGATAGATATAAGATAAACAATAAAGACATTTGTATGGAGGGAAAGGTAGAGCAAAATTTCTTCCTGAATCTTATTTGGGAAAGAAAATTCTATATTCATTCTACACATGACAAAATAAGTACGCCCGCGCATCCACACTCGCTTCCACTTTGCCTTCCGCCGCAGAGTCCAGGGAAGAGGACGGGGCATTGTGGTAGGACGTGTGGCCATAGTGCATGTTGGCAGACACGATGCTGACAAATGTGACTCTTCTTGGCTCAGTGCGTGTGTATGCAAGGGAGAGGAAGGGAGAGGGTGCGCCTCCCGCCTGAGGAGAAATGACCGCTATCAATTCTGCTTACCTAGTGTGAGTACGGCCGTAGAGAGATGCGTCATATATAATGGTGTCATATATATAATGTGGAGAGTCATGGAGGGAAAGATAAATTATATCTGAATTTATTAAGAAGAGTTATGGGTGATTACAGAATCTAGACGTGTTAGGATGAGCCCACTCGATTAGATGTTAGTGTAGAAAATCAAGAAATTTGATGGCCCTTGTTTTTGGAAAAATTGGTTTAATGGAATATAGGGAGATCTGAGGAAAAAACCTTATGACATTTTGATTTCCTTGAAAACGTCAGTAACAGGAGGGTCTAATTTTGTTAATCAATAATGCAATAAAAAAAAAATAAAGGGTCAAAAAAGGTATTTCGATTGGTTTGGTAGCCAAATTATGGGTAAAGGACAGTTACGGAAATAAGGAAAAAAAGAAGGAAAAAAGTAAAAATTTAAAATAAAGGGGTTTTTAGCAAGAGGTTTTTAAAGTAAAAACCGAAATAAGAAACCATTTTGGGAAGTTTTTAAAAAAAGGGGCCCCTTATTAAAGAGAAAATTTTAAATGGGAAAAAAAATCTAACTCCAAAAGGAAGAAGGGGAAGAAACCCTTAAGACATTTGTTGGAGGAAAGAGGAAAATTTTTCCCAAAATTTTGAAAATATCCATCTAAAAACATGAAATAATTCCCGGGCTTAATTGTCCCTTTGCCTTCCCGCCAGGGGCCCCCCATTTCCCCCCTGTCTTTCCCTTCTCTTTCTCTTTCTTTCCTCTCGTTTTTTCCCCCCCCTCCCTCCCCCCAAACAACCCCCCCAATTCTTTTCCGGGAACCCCAAAAACCAAAAAACCCAAAAAAACAAACCAAAAACAAAACAAACAAAAAAAAACACCAAAAAACCCCCAAACCCACCAAGAAAAAAAACAAACCACAAACCAAAACACAAAAAAAAAAAAACACAAAAACAAAAAACCAAACCAGAACAAAACAACCCCACAACCACCACAAAAAAAAAAAACAAAACCCCAAAAAAAAAACCCAAACACAACCCCCCCAAAAACAAAAACCCAACCCCAACAAAAAAAAACAAAAAACACCCCCAAAAAAAAAAACCAACCACAACACCCCCCAAAAACCACAACAACACACACACCCCAACCAAAAGGAGCCCCAACACCCCAACCCCCCCCACACACCCCCCCCCCCCCCCCACCCCCCCCCCCCCCCCCCCCCCCCACACCCCCCCCCCACCTCCCCCCCCCCCCACCCCCACACACACACAACACACAACACACACAAAACACACACACAACACACACACACACACACACACAAACACAACACACACACACACACACACACACACACACACACACCCACACACCCCACACACACACCACCACACACACACACACACACACACACACAACCCCACCCCCACCACCCACACACCACACCACCACCACCCCCAAAACCACCCACCACACACCACCACCACCACCACCACCACCACCCCCAAACACCACCCCACCACACACACACCACCACCACCCACCACCACCACCACACACACACCCCCAAACCACCACACACACACAAAACACACACACACACACCCCACACCACACACACAACACACACACACCACACACACCACACACACAACACACCCCACACACACACACACAACCACACACAAACACACACACACCCCACACACACACACACACACACACACACACACAAAACACAACACACACACACACACACACAAACACACACACCACACAACACACACACACACACCCCAACACACACACACACACACACACCACACACACACGAGCCCATCGCACGCCTCCCCCCTCAACAAGCCACATACAGACCACCACTTTGGCCAAAAAACGACTCGGGGCCTGTGTGGTCCGCCTGGAAATGTCCCTCGTTTTCCCCAAAGGCCTGTGTGTCCGAGGTGTGTGTCATTCCCCCTGTGTTGAAAAAGAAAGGCTGACCTGCATCCCTCCCCCCCGCTTCCTGTGAACTGAATTTACAATGGTACTTTATTCTTTTGATTCCTCCACGATAAACATGTGGGCATTGTGTGTGCGTGTTGTGGTGTTGTGTGTTTGTGTGTGTGTGTGTGTGTGTGTGTGTGTGTGTGTGTTGTGTGTGTGTGTGTGTGTGTGTTTGTGTGTGGTGTGTGGTGTGTGTGTGTGTGTGTGTGTGGGGTGTGTGTTTGTTTTTTTATACTAACCCCCCTTTTTTGTGTAAATGCATTCATTTTTTTTGTTTTTTATTTATTTAAGGAAGTGTACGAATATTTTGAAAAAAAGCAGAGTAAAACAGGCTAATGGATATATTTTCGAGCTCATGGAGGTTTGAAGTGTTTGTTGTTTGTTTATTATAGCTCTGCATGGGGGTCGTTGTATTTACTGACATTCGTTTTGAGTCTCGACATTAATGTTTTTCTTTCCTTGCTCATGTTTGTACTTATTTTGTCATGTGCAGAATGAATTTTAATTTTTTTCCAAAATATGACTCGAAGAAAATTTACATCCCTTTTCCCTTTCCGTGTTTATTTATCTCTTCCTTGTTTATTTTATATCTATCGCTTCTTCAAATTTAATAGTGAAATAGATCAAATACTTTTGGATTGTTGGTTCCTTCTCTTTTCATTCTTGTTTCCTTTCCTACCTCCCTCCCCTCCTTCTTTTCTTCCTTCCGTCCTTCCTTCTTTCCTTCCTTCTTTCTTTTTTTCCCTTTTTATATTATTCCTTCCCTTTTTTCCTTCTTGTTTCCCTCTCTATTTTCCTTCCTTCCTTCCTTCCTTCCTTCCTTTCCTTCCTTCGTCACTCCCCTCCTTACTTTCCACCCTCCTTCCTTATCCCCCCTCAATCCCTCCTTATTTCTTTCCTTTTCCTTCCTTCCTTCTTTCTTTCCTCTTTCCATCCTCCTTCTTCCTCCCTCGCTCCTCCTTCCTTCTTCCCTTACAACATCTCTAATAATTGCCCTCACAATCAATAAGTGTAAAAGGCATGCTGTCACCGTAGAGTTTCCCCGCGTCGCTAACTCTCGCCACTATGCAGCCCCCGCTCTCCGCGGTCACGGGTTCCCGGCGCTTAAAGGGGCGAGACCCAGAACCCAATACACATTAATATTATTCCTTCCTTTCTTCCTTCCTTGTTTCCCTCTCTATTTCCTTCCTTCCTTCCTTCCTTCCTTCCTTCCTTCGTCACTCCCCTCCTTACTTTCCACCCTCCTTCCTTATCCCCCCTCAATCCCTCCTTATTTCTTTCCTTTTTCCTTCCTTCCTTCTTTCTTTCCTCTTTCCATCCCTCCTTCCTTCCTCCCTCGCTCCCTCCCTTCCTTCCTTCCCTTACACATCTGTAATAATTGCCCTCACAATCAAATAAGTGTAAAATGGCATGCTGTCACCGTAGAGTTTCCCCGCGTCGCTAACTCTCGCCACTATGCAGCCGCGCTCTCGCGGGTCACGGGTTCTCGGCGCTGAGGGACGAGACCCAGAACCCAATACACATTAATTTAACCTGCATAGCGACACTCCCAGGGCGCGGGTATAAGTATAATGTGTATCCTGGCGTGTGTTGGGTGTTTCCTCTGTTTATATGTAGTGGAAAACCGCACATAAGAGGAGAATTGGGAGAGTTTAGATGATGTAGTAGTAGATAGGATGGAAGATGATGCTGTGTGTGTTTGTATCTCTCTCTCTCTCTCTCTCTCTCTCTCTCTCTCTCTCTCTCTCTCTCTCTCTCTCTCTCTCTCTCTCTCTCTCTCTCTCTCTCTCTCTCTCTCTCTCTCTCTCTCTCTCTCTCTCTCTCTCTCTCTCTCTCTCTCTCTCTCTCTCTCTCTCTCTCTCTCTCTCTCTCTCTCACACATAATAAACAAATCAGCACTTATTTTGTTTGTAAATTTGAGTTCATGGAAATATCTGTCGATTCAGTCATAGCCAGACACACAACTGCGCGTGTGTAAACAATGAAAGAACGCGCACACACACACACACACACACACACACACACACACACACACACACACACACACACACACACACACACACATACACACACACACACACTTGTTTCTTGTTTGTTTTGTTTAGAGGATAATGCCTCAGAGCCATAGTGATCTACCGCTGCTGCATATTAGTGTTGCCGAAGCCACCACCCGGGGGGGGGGTTACAAACCCCGGCTGGCACCCGGTACCCATTCACTGCTGGGTGGACAGGGCTACGGATTAAGAAGACCACCCATCTATCTTCGCTCCGCCGGGATCGACCCGGGACTTCTCGGTTGTAAGCCGAGCGTGCTAACTACTACACTACAGAGTTCCCCATGACACACACACACACACACACACACACACACACACACACACACACACACACACACACACACACACACACACACACATACACACACACACACACACAGTACATAGATTACAACTTAAAGGGAAGTTTGGCAGCATGGATATCCAGAGGGGGAAGCTCTGTGTCTCGAGGCAGTAATATATTTCCTGTGATCAGAGAGGAAGACTTCCCTCCCCTCTTCCTCCCCTCCCCTACCTTGAGCCCTGCCAACAGCGGGAACCGGGAGAGAGGAGAGAGCAAAGGATGGAAGGCGAGAGAACGAAGAAAAAGAGAAAAAATGCAATGGAAAGTGGGTGAATAAATATGAGAGAGAATAGAAGAGAAGAGAAAAGACTGAAGAGTTACCTGTATATAAGGAAAGGAATATACGAGTAGGAGAATAATTATCGTCCAACACATTTGTAACGAAAACTAATACCTGAAAGCGGACACACGGTGCGTAAATACCCACACACGAGCTTCCTAGGTTTATGGCTTCCCAGCTGTGTCATTAGTGGCTTATTCACATCAGGAATCAATGACTGGACTTGTAAACACGCGGCTGCCGACGGGCGTGTTGTGCTTCTCCCCGCACGCTGCGTTCATTGCCTTCTTGCTGCGCCTCTACGCTGGCTGCAGGGAACACCTTTGCTCCGCGGCTTTCATTTATCATGAAAAAAGTTTTCGTTTGACTTTTTCAAAGTTTTTGTATTTTTTTTCCTAACTTCGTAAGAGTTTGAAATGTGTTCCATCCGGATTGAGTGTGTGCGTCATCTCCGTTTTCATGGGAACATTTCTTCAACATAAACTGTATTGCTTTACCATGCTCCCGGATTATTCAAATTATACCTATTTGTTCGTATTTGCATTTCGTATGATTTAATTTTCAATAGTATTACATTCCCACTAGCTCACAGGCTCTAGTTGTGTTTGTTACTTTCTGATTACATTTTGAGGCCTGATTAGAATTTGTTGAACACAAATAATATTCATATGTTTTGCGGATGGCCGGCACACACGACGTGAGGAGAGGCCCTCCGGGTGGCATATTCCAGTTTTCTGGAACAGTATGTCGCATTGTCGCATTTACTCTTGAACACGTCAGGTAATGTTACATTAGGTTGCAGTCAGGGTATGTTAGGTTTCATGGTCTTCAATAGTAACTTTGTGTGGGAATCACAATGAGGGTATTTTCGAGAACATCCTATGGTTAGTTTCGGAACTACAGCCAAGCGTCTTCACTCGGAAACCACATACACACATAGAGTAGGGGAATATGCGCCCGGGTGCGCTGTCCGGACCTCCTGAGGGGCGGGCACGTCAGGGTGGCTCGGAGGGCAGACTCGGCAGAGGCGTGGCTCGCATGCACCGTCCCTGGGTTCGATCCCGCCCACCGCCGCCAAGTGTTCATCTCGGCGTGGTGGCAATTTGTATAGTCAATAACTTCGTAGTTGGTGCGTGCAACTCGTGTAGATAAGATCAGTGTATCTTATCTTATAGTGAGGGGCAGGACCCTTGTGAGGCGGGCAGGGCCACGGCAGTGACTCACGGGTGTAAAGAACCGTAGCTCTCTAAAGTGCCTCGTGAAGGTATATTGTAAAACCTCCATGAATTACGTTTCTGCTTCCCGCTTCCAGATACTTCAAGAGTCATGTTTATCACGAAAATAAATGAAAAACCCACGCTTGAAATATCTAACTTTCCCCTACTAGAAAATATCAGCTCCCCAGAAAGTTTATTGTGAATCTTTAAGCTTCATTTTGATTATTTTCCGCCATCCTCGTGACAGATGAATTAACCTGTCATGAAACGCGCGTCTCTGTCTCCTTCGTTCTCAATAACTCTTTACAAATATCCGCTCGCCCTGTCTCCCGCAGCGACTCTGTGATTTGTTCCATGTTTCTATCAGCGCCGGGGAGTGTCGCTTGTGCCGGGATTTCTGGCTCACGTTTCTAGATAGATAATGAAGGTGAATGTATACAACAGGGCGAAGGCAGGGAGTCACCGAGTCAAGGAAAGAAAATAATAGTACACACACACCACACACACACACAAACACACACACACACACACACACACACACACACACACACACACACACACACACACACACACACACACACACACCAACCCACCCACCCATCCACACACCCACCCTCCCACCCACCCACCCACCCACCCACCCCAACGCACGCCTCCCTCCCCTCAACAAGCCACATACAGACCACCACTTTGGCCAAGAACGACTCGGGGCCTGTCGTGGTCCGCCTGGAAATGTCCCTCAGTGTTCCCAAAGGCCTGTGTGTCCGAGGCTGTGTGTCATTCGCCCTGTGTATGCACAATAAAGGCTGACCTGCATCCCTCCCCCTCGCTTCCTGGTGAACAGAATTTACAATGGTACTTTTATTCTTATGATTCCTCACGATAAACATGTGGGCATTGTGTGTGTGTGTGTGTGTGTGTGTGTGTGTGTGTGTGTGTGTGTGTGTGTGTGTGTGTGTGTGTGTGTGTGTGTGTGTGTGTGTGTGTGTGTGTGTGATATATTTTTTCTACTACGCCTTTCTTGTGTAAATGCATTCATGTTTTTTGTTTTTTATTTATTTAAGGAAGTGTACGAAATATTTTGAAAACGCAGAGTAAACAGGCATAGGAATGGATATATTTTCGAGCTCATGGAGGTAGAAGTGTTTGCTTGTTTGTTTATTATAGCTCTGCATGGAGGTACGTAGTATTTACTGACATTCGTTTTGAGTCTCGACATTAATGTTTTCTCTTTCCGTGCTCATGTTTGTACTTATTTTGTCATGTGCAGAATGAATTTTAATTTTCTTTCCAAAATATGACTCGAAGAAAATTTACACTTCCTTTCCGTGTTTATTTATCTCTTCCTTGTTTATTTTATATCTATCGCTTCTTCATTCAATAGTGAAATAGATCAAATACTTTAGGATTTGTTGGTTCCTTCTCTTTTTCATTCTTGTTTCCTTCCTACCTCCCTCCCCTCCTTCTTTTCTTCCTCTCCGTCCTTCTTCTTCCTTCCTTCTTTCTTTGTTTCCCTTTTTATATTATTCCTTCCTTTCTTCCTTCCTTGTTTCCTCTCTCTATTCCTTCCTTCCTTCCTTCCTTCCTTCCTTCGTCACTCCCCTCCTTACTTTCCACCCTCCTTCCTTATCCCCCCTCCTAATCCCTCCTTATTTTTTTCCTTTTTCCTTCCTCCTTCTCTTCCCTTTCCACCCCCTTCCTACCCCACTCGCTCCCTCCCTTCCTCCTTCCCTTACACATCTGTAATAATTGCCCCCCACAATCAAAAAGGTGACAAAGGCATGCTGTCACCGTAGAGTCCCCGCTCGCTAACTCGCGCCACTATGCAGCCGCGCTCTCAGCACGGTCAACGGGTCCCGGCGCTGAGGGACAGACCCAGAAACCCAATACACATTAAAACACTCATACGACACTCCCAGGGCGCGGTATAATATAATGTGTATCCGCGTGTGTTGGTGTTTCCTCGTTTAATGTAGTGAAACACCCACAAAGAGAATGAGAGTTTAAGATAGTAGTAATAGGATGGAAGATGATGCTGTGTGTTTGTATCCTCTCCCCTCTCTCTCCCTCATCTCTCTCATCCTCTCCTCACCCCTCCTCACCTCCTCATCCCTCTCTCACCTCCTCTCACCTCCTCCCTCTCATCTCTCTCCTCTACTCCACACAAAACAACAAACAGCCACTTATTGTTGTAAATAGTCATGGAAATATCTTCGATCAGTCATAGCCAACACACAACGCCCGTTAAACAATAAAGAACGCGCACACAACACAACACACACACCACACACACACACCCACACACACACCACACACACACACAACCACACACACACACACACACACCCCACAACACACACCACACACACACACAACACACACACACACACACACACACACACACACAACACAACACACAACACCCCACACCACACAAGTACATAGATTACAACTTAAAGGGAAGTTTGGCAGCATGGATATCCAGAGGGGGAAGCTCTGTGTCTCGAGGCAGTAATATATTTCCTGTGATCAGAAAGGAAGACTTCCCTTCCCTGTTCCTCCCCTCCCCTGCCTTGAGCCCTGCCAACAGCGGGAGCAGGGAGAGAGGAGAGAGCAAAGGATGGAAGGCGAGAGAACGAAGAAAAAGAGAAAATTTGCAATGGAAAGTGGGTGAATAAATATGAGAGAGAATAGAAGAGAAGAGAAAAGACTGAAGAGTTACCTGTATATAAGGAAAGGAATATACGAGTAGGAGAATAATTATCGTCCAACACATTTGTAACGAAAACTAATACCTGAAAGCGGACACACGGTGCGTAAATACCCACACACGAGCTTCCTAGGTTTATGGCTTCCCAGCTGTGTTATTAGTGGCTTATTCACATCAGGAATCAATGACTGGACTTGTAAACACGCGGCTGCCGACGGGCGTGTTGTGCTTTGCTCCGCACGTTGCGTTCATTGCCTTCTTGCTCCGCCTCTACGCTGGCTGCAGGGAACACCTTTGCTCCGCGGCTTTCATTTATCATGAAAAAAGTTTTCGTTTGACTTTTTCAAAGTTTTTGAATTTTTTTTCCTAACTTCGTAAGAGTTTGAAATGTGTTCCATCCGGATTGAGTGTGTGCGTTATCTCCGTTTTCATGGGAACATTTCTTCAACATAAACTGTATTGCTTTACCATGCTCCCGGATTATTCAAATTATACCTATTTGTTTGTATTTGCATTTCGTATGATTTAATTTTCAATAGTATTACATTCCCACTAGCTCACAGGCTCTAGTTGTGTTTGTTTGTTTCTGATTACATTTTGAGGCCTGATTAGAATTTGTTGAACAAAAATAATATTCATATGTTTTGCGGATGGCCGGCACACACGAGGTGAGGAGAGGCCTTCCGGGTGGCATATTCCAGTTTTCTGGAACAGTATGTCGCATTTACTCTTGAACACGTCAGGTAATGTTACATTAGGTTGCAGTCAGGGTATGTTAGGTTTCATGGTCTTCAATAGTAACTTTGTGTGGGAATCACAATGAGGGTATTTTCGAGAACATCCTATGGTTAGTTTCGGAGCTACAGCCAAGCGTCTTCACTCGGAAACCACATACACACATAGAGTAGGGGAATATGCGTCCGGGTGCGCTGTCCGGACCTCCTGAGGGGCGGGCACGTCAGGGTGGCTCGGAGGGCAGACTCGGCAGAGGCGTGGCTCGCATGCACCGTCCCTGGGTTCGATCCCGCCCACCGCCGCCAAGTGTTCATCTCGGCGTGGTGGCAATTTGTATAGTCAATAACTTCGTAGTTGGTGCGTGCAACTCGTGTAGATAAGATCAGTGTATCCTATCTTATAATGAGGGGCGGGACCCTTGTGAGGCGGGCAGGGCCACGGCAGTGACTCACGGGTGTAAAGAACCGTAGCTCTCTAAAGTGCCTCGTGAAGGTATATTGTAAAACCTCCATGAATTACGTTTCTGCTTCCCGCTTCCAGATACTTCAAGAGTCATTTTTATCACGAAAATAAATGAAAAACCCACGCTTGAAATATCTAACTTTCCCCTACTAGAAAATATCAGCTTCCCAGAAAATTTAATGTGAATCTTTAAGCTTCATTTTGATTATTTTCCGCCATCCTCGTGACAGATGCATTAACCTGTCATGAAACGCGCGTCTCTGTCTCCTTCGTTCTCAATAACTCTTTACAAATATCCGCTCGCCCTGTCTCCCGCAGCGACTCTGTGATTTGTTCCATGTTTCTATCAGCGCCGGGGAATGTCGCTTGTGCCGGGATTTCTGGCTCACGTTTTTAGATAGATAATGAAGGTGAATGTATAAAACAGGGCGAAGGCAGTGAGTCACCGAGTCAAGGAAAGAAAATAATAGTACACACACACCACACACACACACACAAACACACACACACACACACACACACACACACACACACACACACACACACACACACACACACACACACACACACACACACACACACACACACACACACACACACACACACACACACACACACACACACACACACACACACAAACACACACACACACACAAAAGAGCCCATCGCACGCCTCCCTCCCCTCAACAAGCCACATACAGACCACCACTTTGGCCAAGAACGACTCGGGGCCTGTCGTGGTCTGCCTGGAAATGTCCCTCAGTGTTCCCAAAGGCCTGTGTGTCCGAGGCTGTGTGTCATTCGCCCTGTGTATGCACAAGAAAGGCTGACCTGCATCCCTCCCCCTCGCTTCCTGGTGAATTGAATTTACAATGGTACTTTTATTCTTATGATTCCTCGCGATAAACATGTGGGCATTGTGTGTGTGTGTGTGTGTGTGTGTGTGTGTGTGTGTGTGTGTGTGTGTGTGTGTGTGTGTGTGTGTGTGTGTGTGTGTGTGTGTGTGTGATATTTTTTCTACTACGCCTTTCTTGTGTAAATGCATTCATGTTTTTTGTTTTTTATTTATTTAAGGAAGTGTACGAAATATTTTGAAAACGCAGAGTAAACAGGCATAGGAATGGATATATTTTCGAGCTCATGGAGGTAGAAGTGTTTGCTTGTTTGTTTATTATAGCTCTGCATGGAGGTCCGTTGTATTTACTGACATTCGTTTTGAGTCTCGACATTAATGTTTTCTCTTTCCGTGCTCATGTTTGTACTTATTTTGTCATGTGCAGAATGAATTTTAATTTTCTTTCCAAAATATGACTCGAAGAAAATTTACACTTCCTTTCCGTGTTTATTTATCTCTTCCTTGTTTATTTTATATCTATCGCTTCTTCATTCAATAGTGAAATAGATCAAATACTTTAGGATTTGTTGGTTCCTTCTCTTTTTCATTCTTGTTTCCTTCCTACCTCCCTCCCCTCCTTCTTTTCTTCCTTCCGTCCTTCCTTCTTTCCTTCCTTCTTTCTTTGTTTCCCTTTTTATATTATTCCTTCCTTTCTTCCTTCCTTGTTTCCCTCTCTATTTCCTTCCTTCCTTCCTTCCTTCCTTCCTTCGTCACTCCCCTCCTTACTTTCCACCCTCCTTCCTTATCCCCCCTCAATCCCTCCTTATTTCTTTCCTTTTTCCTTCCTTCCTTCTTTCTTTCCTCTTTCCATCCCCTTCCTTCCCCCCTGCTCCCCCCCTTCCTTCCCTTTCCCCTAACTTTTCCTAAAAATTTGCACTCACAATCAAAAAGTGTTAAAAGGCATGCTGTAGTAGATTTTCCCCCGCGCGCTAACTCTCCCCATATGAGCCGCCTCTCGGGGGTAGGGTTTTTCCGGCGCTGAGGGACGGACCCAGAACCCAAAACACATTAATAAACCCTGCATAGCGCCCACCCCAGGGCGGGGGTTTATAAGTATAATGGTATCCTGGGGGTGTTTGGGTGTTTTTTTTCCCTTTTATATGTAGGGAAAACCGACATAAGGGGAATTGGGAGATTTTAGATGATGAGTAGTAGATAGGATGGAAGATGATGCTGGGTGTGTTTATCTCTCTCTCTCCTCTCCTCTCTCTCTCTCTTTTCCTCTTCTTTTCTCTCTTTTCCCTCTTCTCTTCTCTCTTCTCTCTCTCTCTCTCTTCTCTCTCTCTTCTCTCTCTCCTCCTCTCTCTCTCTCTTTCCTACACAATAATAAAAAAATCAGCACTTATTTGTTGTATATATGAGTTCAGGAAAAATCTGTAATTCAGTCATACCAACACACAACTGCGCGTGGTAAACAATGAAAGGGAACGCGGCGCACACAAAACCCCACCCCCAACACACACACACACAAAACCCCAACACACACC
>JACEEZ010004493.1:0-5000 GCA_016584305.1 Chionoecetes opilio | reverse complement strand
ACAACTCCCAAAACTTGTGAAGAAAACACCGAACAAAGTCTCCCAAGTTTAAAGGGAATTCCCTTTAACCTTCAATAATGATCCATTGACGAGCGTGACGTGGCGCAGGGTTGGGTGTGGTTTGTGTGTGTGTGTGTGTTGTGTGTGTGTGTGTGGTGTGTGTGTGTGTGTGTGTGTGTTGTGTGTGTGTGTGTGTGTGGCTGTGTGTGCGTGGGGCTGTGTGGGTTGTGTGTGTGTGGTGTGTGGTGTGCGTTTGGTGTGTGTGTGGGTGTGTGTGGGGGGGTGTGAGTGGGTGGAGTGGTGTGTGTGTGTGTGTTTTTTTTATAACACAAAAAACACACAGGACGATATGTTCAAAATGGTTTGTAATTCCCCAAAAACATTTAAAAATAAAATTTTCAGAGAAATAGAATGACTTGAAAACTTATTATAAGTCTTTTTAATGAGAGAAGAGCGGGGAAGGGGAGGGAAGAGAGAGGAGAGGGGAGAAGAGAGAGAGAGAGAGGAGAGAGAGAGAGAGAAGAGGGAGGGAGAGAAGAGAGAGAGAGAGAGAGAGAGAGACAACAAATAAATGGCAAAAGACAAGGGGAAATTTCATTTTAAAAAAAAAAAAGTTGTCCGTCAATGGAAATTCTCTCCCCCCTATATGGGGGTTCCGTCGAGTAAAATGTTTTTCTCTTTTCTTTTCCCAAACGGGGGATTTAAACGTTTTCGTATTGCTCAAAATATCCTTTTCATAAAATATTTGCCCAGCAACGAGAACCGACGACAGATTTTAATACTACTATTAAAATTTCTCTCTCTCCCCTCTCTCCTTCTCTCTCTTCTTCTCTTTTTCTCTCTCTCTCTCTCTCTCTCTTCTTTTCTCTTTTTTCCCTCCTCTCTCTCCTCTTCTTCTCTCTCCTCCCCTCTCCTCTTTTTCTCCCTTTTCTCTCCCCTCTCTCTCTTCTCCTGTTTTTCTCTCTATCTCTCTTCTCTCTCTCCTCTCTCTCTCTCTTCTCTCCCCTCTTCTCCTTCTCTCTCCCCCCCTTCTCTCTCTCTCTCTCCTCTCTCTCTCCTCTTCCTCTCTCTCTCTCTCAAGGGTAAAGACTTTGTAATATATGTTTGTTGCTTTACTATTTCCCCGACAATGGAGGGACAGGATTTTTTTTGTGTATGCAGTAGTTATAATATGCCCCGATGCTTTCCCATTTCTATACCGTGATGGTTTTTTTGTGTATTTGCCTTTCCCCCAAACGTATTAATTATTCCGTTGTGTGTGGTGTGTTCGACTCAAAATTTTTTTATCTGGTTGTTTCACCCTTCCCTAATTTTTATCAATTTTTATTTTACCTACAATTCATTTATTTTTTTTCTCTAATTTTGACAATTTTCTTCGTTTGCCGAAGCCCTGGAAGGGGAATGGTAAGCAAATTTTACGCACATTTTTTTTCCTATGAATGAAAAAGTTCGTGGCGAAGGGCACGTGGGGGAGGTGAAATCCCGGGCCGCAGAGAGAGAGGGGGAAAAAGAGAAGAGAGGGGAGAGAGAGATCGTTAGATTTCTCTCTTCTCTTCTCTCCTCTTCCCCTTTTCTCTCTCTTCCCTCTCTCTCTCTCTCTTCTCTCTCTCCTCTCCTCTTTTCCTCTCCTCTCCCTTTTCTCTCCTCTCTCTCTCCTTTCTGCACGGACGGAACCGCTTCATTTTTTTCTTTTTTTTCGGTGCCGTGTTTTTTTCTCCCCTTTTTCTTTTAGGGTTTAACTGCCGGACCGGAGGTTTATTTTCGGGGCTTCGGGTTTCTTTTATGTGTGCGAGGCCCCTTTGGGGCGCGGGACGGTCCGGGGCAGGTGTGTTGACCCGGTAGGGAAGTCCATCCCGCGATAGGAAGCCCGGCCGAATTAAGAGTTTTTTAAAATTGGGCCACCGACGCATATTTGGGGGGGGAGGGGGGGAAAGGGGGAGAGGGGTGGGGAGGGGGTGGGGAGGGTGTGACTGTGGGGGGAGAACTGGGGGTGAGGGAAGCGTTTTTGGTGGTGGTGGATGGTGATGAGGGTAGTGATAGTGGTGATTGTGATGGTGTAGTCGTGGTATAGTGTAGTGGTATTTTTATGTAGACAATAATTTTTGCGGGGTGGGGAGGGTGTTGTTTTAAAATGGTGATAGTCGGGGTGGGTGTAGTGGTTTTTAAGTAGAAAATATAATGGTTTTTAGGACGCGGCCCCAAAGAGAAAAAAACATAAATTAAGTAAAATGTAAGTCAAGGAACCAATAATTTAGGGGGCCCGTGTGGCGATCAAGTTTGCAGGTGTAATGTAGTGTGTGTGTGTGTTTTGGTGGTGTTGTGTTTTGTGTGGGTGTGGGGGGGGTGTGGGTGGGGTGTGGGTTTGGGGGGGTTTGGGGGGTGTGGGTGGGGGGGGGTGGGTGGGGGGGGGTGGGTGGGTGGGGGTGGGTGGGTGGGGGGTGGGTGGGTGGGGGGTGGGGGGGGGGTGGGGGGGGGGTGGGGGGGTTGGGTGTGCATAGTGTGTACCGCGTGGGAAAAGTGAGGGCTAGGGCCGGGGGGAGGGGGCCAGCCCCCCCAGGTAATGGATCACAAATGAACGATGTTCCAGATGCTGCTGTGGTGCTCGAGAGAGAGAAGAGAAGAAAGAGAGAGGAGAGAGAGGGGAGAGAGAGAGGAGAGAAGAGAGAGGAGAAGAGAGAGAGAGAGAGAGAGAGAGAAGAGAGAGAAGAGGAGAGAGAAGGGGAAGGGGAAAAGGAGAGAGAGAGAGAGAGAGAGGAGAGAGAGGGAATAGAGGGAGAAAAGAGGAGAGAGAGAGAAAGAGAGGGGGCAGAGCAAAATCTTATACAAAAATGCCTTCCATGCAGCAATATCAGACCCGAACACTGAAGGAAATTTGGGAAATGACTGACGTAAGGGGTCGCTGAGGGGGGGAGGGCAGAGAGGGTTCGTGGTCCCTCGCCGCCCCGTGGCTCTCAAAAACAGAATCCTGCCGAGTCTGCCCCGGTTTTTTCAGGCCCCGATTTTGTCACCATCGTGAAAATCTTGTCCTTCCCCTTTTTCGTGCGTTGTAACGGAATGTTGTGAACAGAGGTGCTCCTCCCTTTTTAAAGTTTTCCTTTCATATCTACGTTTTGTAATTCAGTGTATTCAGTGACAGATAGGCTTTGGTTTGTTGTTTATTTCGTACATTCTTTGACTTTCTTTCATTATTTTGTCACCAGGGTTCTTGGGCCGGGGTAGCGGTCAAGGTCACAGGGAGCTGACCCTGATAATGTAGCTGGATTTGGCCCATAGTTTGGGATTTTAATTAGATATCAAAGCTTGGTTTAGAAAAACGCGAAAAACCCATCACAGAAAAACCCCCGGCGGGGGGGGGTCCCGCGTCCAAGGCTTTATACGCCTCACCTTACCAAACATGGGAAAAAATTCCCCCTGCCGCCCAGGGAAAAAGGTGGAGGATCTGGGTGGTGTGGGTGGTGTGGGTGGGAGGGGGGTGGGGTACCTGCCGCCCCAGGGGCCCCCCACCGATGCCCGGCGAATACAACCCTGGCGGTGCAATTTTAGTTTATCACATCACAACAAGTGCAGCTAAAAAAATTAACACGAGCAGCTCGTGTGGCTTTAACGGTCTGGGGGTATCCTCTGCACCTCCCTGAGACACTTCATGATCTACTGTACGTCTTGATAGGGGAAAAGGGCGCGGGAACCGTGGCCTCGCGGGGGATCCCTTTCCCCCTTGGGGAGATCCTTTCGCGTGACTGGCGGCGCACTCGTCTTCGCCGCGAGGGAAGACGGGGCAAACATCATAGGGGGGCAGAGGGTAGTGGTGGGTTTTGGGGGTTGTGGGGGAGGGAAGGGTGGGGTCGCGGCTCACGGTGTCCCAGGGTGCTATTCAGATGTTTGGGGTGGGTGAATAGGTGAGGGTTGGGGGCCGTGATTTCCCCTTCCTTGTGTGCTTTTTAAGACTCGAGGGAAAATTAGGGGCCTAATTAGAAGCCAGACACACACGACACCCCTTCCTCCGCCGCACCATAGCGGCGCCCCAAAACCGCCAACACACGCTTCATCGCCACCCTGCTTTTATCCCCTTAATTTAATTAAAGTCTTCCAACAAAATCAATACCGCTTTTTTCTTTAAAAGACGAAATTTCGTAATCTCTGCGTCGGGGGTTTTCTGAGGGGAAAATTTCGTAAAATTAATTTAAAGAGAGAATAATTTGTATTTTTTGTAATTTCTATTTAAATTCAGGGGGAAATTAATTTGATCACTTAACTCGATTAGTACAATGTTTTAGAAGAGAGAAGGAGAGAGGAGATAGAGAGAGGGGGAGAAAAGAGAGAGAGGAGAGAGGAGAAGGAAAAAGAGAGAGAGAGGGAAGAGGGGGAGAGAGAGAGGAAAAAGAGAGAGAAAAAGGAGAGAGAGATGAAACGAAGCTATGAAACGTACGAAGTGCCGATTTTCTCCACCCCCTTCCTTTTTCCTTCCCCCTTCCTTCCTTCCCCCTTCCTTCCCCTTCCTTCCTTTTCCCTTTTCCTCCTTTCCTTCCTTTCCTTTTTTCCCCTTATCCTTTTCCTTTCCTTCCTTCCCTTTCCCTTCCTTCCTTTCTTCCCTTTTCCTCCCTCCCTCCCTCCCTCCCCCCTCCAAGACCTCATGCGGAGGAGTCAGGCGAGGTTTCTTATTTCTTCCCTTTTTACTTCATCATCCGCCCCCCCTCAGTAGCGTCTGCCCCGTGCCTTTGTCTCCTCTTCCTCTCCCTCCCTCTTCCCTCTCATCCTCCTCCCACCATCCACTCAAAAAAACCTTTTTGTTTCACCAAATCGCGCACCAAACTCCTCCACCGATGTAACTCTTCCCACTCTTGCCCCTTTAAATCCTTACTTTTCCCAATCCTTCCCTATCTCCCTCCCTTTCCCCTTCACTTCCGGGTTGTTTCCCCCCCTCCCTTTCCCCCCCCCTCCTCCCCTCCTCCCCCCCTCCCTCCTCCCTTTTCCTTTTCTCTTTTCTTTTCCCCCTTTTTTTC
>JACEEZ010004492.1:69670-84878 GCA_016584305.1 Chionoecetes opilio | reverse complement strand
AAAATGAAAAAAAAAAAAATTAAAAAATATATATTTTATTTTTTTCAATCACTCACCCTCACTCCACTCCCTCATCACTCATCACTCATCACTCATCTCTAACACCACACCACACACACAACACCAAAAAAAACACACCACACAACCAACACACAACACACCAGTAATAGATGATAGAGAGGAGAGAGAGAGAGAGAGAGGAGAGAGAGAGAAGATAAAAATTTATATATATTATTTTTTAAAAATTTCATATCTCCTCTCTCTCTCTCTCCTCTCCTCCCCTCTCTCTCTCTCTTATATATTAATATATTTATATATAATATATATTATATATATATATATATTTTATTTTATATTTATATATTGTTATACTACGAATATTATTATAAAATATTATATATTATATATTTTAATATATTATATATTATATATATATATATATATATATATGTAATAAATACAGATATTATATATATATAATTTTATTATAATATTTAAAATATATATATATATTAATATATATATATATATATATCTAATTTTATAATAAGAAAAAATTTATATATAATATTATTAATATATATATAAAAATTTTATAAATATATATATATATATTTATAATGTATATACATCAGATAAATAATAATATATATAAAATATATTATATTTTTGTATATACAACGTTTTAAAAATATATATATATATTATATATATATATATATATAAAATATATTAACATAAATTATATAAAATATTTTTTATTAATATTTTAAAAAATTAATATCTAATTTTAAAATATATTTTAAAATTATTATTATCTACCCAAACCCCCTCCCCCCTTTTCTACCCCTCAAAAACATTTCCTTCCCACCAACACAACTCTCCTCCCCCTTCAACTTTCCGAAACGGATTAAAAATTTTATAACCTTCCCCATCACCACCCCCCATTCCTCACCCATTACCCATCACCCCCCCCCCCCCCCCCCCCATACATTCTTTCACCCATTACCCAACCAACCCCATTCACACCCATTTACCCTAACCCCCATCTTTTTCCCCTCACCCCCCACCCAGCACTACCCATCACCCCACACCCCTTTAAAACCCTTTTTTAAATAATTTTTTAAAAAATTTTTTTTTTTTTTTATAATTAATAAAAACCAATTCACTAAACCCCCATAAAAAATTTACTTTTAAATACATAAATTTTTAATTTTAAAATTTTTTTTTTAAAATTTTAATATGTAAAAAAAAAAAAAAGAATATAAAAATTTTAATTTATAATTCCCCCTTCAATTTCCAAACCGTGGGCATTTGGAATTTCCCAGGGGGGGGCCCTTGCACAAACACAGACCAAACCCCTTCCCTTAATTTAAATATATTAAAATTTTATTAATTTAATAATTTATAATTTTAATAAAAATTTTAATTAATTTAAAATAAACCATTATACCATTAAAATAAATTTTTAATCCCCAATTATAAACAAAAAAAAAAATAAATTAATTATATATTCAAATTATTAATTATGAAAGTTAATTTTTTATAAATTAATAATTTAATATAATTTAAAAAATTTTTAATTTCAACCCACTTTTTTACACCCGCAAAGGCCCTCCGGTTTTTGGTACCCCTAGGGCTTATGGTGGGGTTTTTCCCCCAAAACCCGTTCCCCAAACCCCCCCCTCCCCAATTTCCCTGAATCAGGGAGAAAATTTATGAAATCACCCAACCACCCACCCTTTCCCAATTTTAATAAAAAATTCATTAATTAAAATAACAAAATCCCCCCATTAAATAATATTTCCCAAAATTTAAATTATAAAAAAAAATTTAAAATTCAATAATTAAAAAACCCCCCCATTATCCCCCTTTAAATAAATTATAATTTTATAAATTTAAAAATTAATCAATAAAAGGGTTTTAATTTTTTAAAATTTTTTTTAAAAATTTGTTGGGGTAAAAAAAAAAAATATAAATATAATTTTATAATTTTAAGTGTTTTAAAATTATATTTTGGAAATTTAAATAGGGGAATAAAAAAAAAATTGGTTATATTATTATATATATATATATATAATAATAATATTTTAAAATATATAATTTTATAATATATATATAAATATATATAATATATATAAAAATAAAAATATATATATATATATAATATATATAATATATTATAAAAAATTATTATTATTATATATAATTAAATAATAATATATTTTATAATAATTATATATATTAATATATTTATATATAATATAATTATTTATATATATATATATATTAAATATATATATAAAATTATATATATAATATATATAATATTATATTAAAAATAAATAAAAATTTAAAAATATTAATATATTTTAAAATTTTAAATATAATTATATATTAAATAAAATAATATATATATTGATATATATAAATTAATTATATATAAAAATATATATATAAATTTAAAAATATAATATAATATATATATTTTATAAATATATTTATTAAAAATTAAAATAAATTTATTATATAAATATATATAAATAATAAAATTAATATATATTAATATATTATATATATATATAATAAAATATATATATATATTTTATATATATATATAATATATATATATATATATTTTATATAAAATATACAAAATACATATCATATACATATACATACTATCTATACATATATAATATATACACACACACACACGCCGACCCCTTCGGGAAATCCAGTTCGAATTTACCCCCGCATTTATTTGATTACATAAAAAAACTAAAAAAAAAAAAAAAATATTTGCCTTTGGGCCCAAACCCATTTGATGAAAAAAAATCCACCAACACACACACACACACACCACACCCCACACACACACAACCTGGACAGCTCGGTGGGTTAAGCGTCGGGCCCCAATCTGTCGTCCGGGAGTTCGATCCCCGCCCCACTCATTACCAGGGAATTTTTCACTGAAAAATTACTGTTCCCTTGAGCAAGGGATGGGTGGGGTGGTGTGTCGGGCCCAGCTTTCCCAAAGATCGGATTTATGGCTCCAAGCTCGCCCCGGGGAGGGTAAAACTGCCATTGCGGGGTCCGATCGCGGGGGACAAGACCATGGGTAAACCATGCCAGTGGGGGTTTTTTACTTGAGGTTTAAAATGGGCGCAGCCTCGGGCCCCGGGCATTTAGGGGTCCCCGATAAATAGATAAATAGAAAAAATGAAAAAAAAATATCTTTAAAAAATATAGTAAAAAAAAAACATTAGTATAAGAACCTGATATCTAAAGGCAGCCATAATCGCTTGGGTTTTGGTAGTATATTTTGGCGATTGTTACTTAGGTCTTTTTTTATCAGTTACTTAAAAAACTTTCTGATTTAAATAATAAAGTTATTTTGAAATAGTACGATCAAATCACGGTTTTCGAAGCAGTGATGTGAGTGATGATTTGTAATAAGTGGTGAGGTATGATTGGGATAATGATGGTGGGGTAGGGATGTGGTGTAATGATGGTGGGGTATGATTTGGGGTAATAATGAGTGGAGAAATGAGTGGTGAGGTATGATTGTGGTAATGAGTGTGGAGAAATGAGTGGTGAGGTAGGATGTGTGAGTAATGATGGGGGTAGGGATGGGGGAGTAATGATGGTGAAATATAGTTTTAAATAATGAGTGTGTGAGAAATGAGTGGTGGGGTATGGTTTTGTGGTAATGATGGTGGGGTATGGATGTGTGAGTAATGGTGGGGGGTTGATTTGTGAGAAATGAGTGATGAGGTATGGGGGGGAGTAATGAGTGGTGAGGTAGGGTGTGTGGAAATGAGTGGGGGGAATTTTGACTGTCCTTTTTTCTTAAAATTGTCCTTTTTCCTGGGAGTTCGTCTTTTTTTTTATGTTGATCAGGGTTTCCCCAAACCCTTTTTGTTTGTTGTTTCCCCTTTCCCCCCCTTTTCACCATCCGGATTTCCCCCCTTTCATGGGGTTGAAAAAAAAAAAAGTTGCCAAAAAAGGGAAATTATGCTTAAAAAAAAATATTATTTAATATATTTAAATAACAGAACAACCTTTTTTATGTATAACGTTAATGAAAAAAAAAAGTCATGCAAATCTGAACTCAGAGATTTTTTTTCTGTCGACAAAAGGCTACCGTAGAAACAGAAAAGTCGCCCCCTGCGTGTGTCCCCAGCGACAATATTACAATTATAGCATCAAACGATTTTTTGTGCCACTAAAGATGATACACAGTTTTATTCTGACTGTATAATCTACCCTGTTTCAGCGTTGTTTTTGTTTTGTACTGCAAGTATAGCTTTTTTCAAATTTCGCTACGCTTTTTTTTTTCGGGCGACGACGACAGCGGTCGACCCTCAGTAAAAAAAACACTAATGGCACTCTACTGTTGGTAGCCACTTTGTAGATTTTTTTTGTCTTTGTTCTTTATAGCCATAATATACCAGATGAAGACAAAAAGAAACAGACTCTTCAGATACCCCCTTCTAACTTCCTGAAATCATGGATGAGAAATGAAATTTTAACCCCACCACACGTCTTAAACAGAAAAAAAAATTGTCCTGGCGATTAACTGTTTCTAGGGTAGTAATTTAGATGCCCCTGGGATAAATTTCCGTCTAGAATCCTAAAATTTCCCCCCCGGGGGGTTTCCGCCAGGTTGAGAAATACTGTGTCAGATATCTGGCACCCTTATTGACCCCCTTTCATTACAAATTCTGGGGGTCACGGCATCTGTAACTTTAAGGGCCCAAAAAGGAAAATCGGAAAAAAATATATTTGTTTTTCGAAAATAGTGCGGGGGATGAAAGGGGGATAAGAAAGTATCTACATGTGTTGAAGGAATACCACGGTAGTAAGACTAGGGCCTTTTGGGTTTTTTCCTTATGTTTTTTGCTCAAGGGGTTTGTGGGCACCGGGTGTAGGCACCCCCCTCCCCTTTTACCCGGCCTCCACCGCCGCCCCACACCTTTAAGTGTGCCAAGTTTTTTCCTTTTGATAAAATTTACTAAAAATACCCCACATCTCTTTAACCCCAACCCTTATAGCCCACAAACACATTTCAATATACTAGGGAGGAGGATGGGGGGGTATGAAAGATTATTAATTTTCCCCCATAATTCCTCAACACTCCCCCCTTGGGTATCTTCTTCTTCTTTTGACCTCTACCGCTTTGAGGCGCATCACTTGGCTGATTTTTATTTAAAAGAGCCCGAAATTTTTTTAAATGCTCTATACGAGGAAAGATCCTTATAAAACTAATTATAATCCCGCAATAGAAAAAAATCCTTGTAAATAATAGAAAAAAGGGCCTTATATAAAACAAAAAACGGTAGGCAGGACCCGCTCGACGCACTGATGCGCTCAACTTGTCAAGTTGTAGAAATGACTATTTGAAACGCTAACCTGCCCCGAGCATGGGGTTTTGTCTGGGTTGGGGGCGACTCTTTTATAGTTTCCCTGGGGAAAACAGTTCCATAAACCCTTTACTCTTTCCCTTTTCATCATTCCAAATGGAACTGCGCCGAGATTTTTCCCCGTCGGCGAGCGTTCCACGCGGCGACAGTTCTCGTTTGATGCTTCAGCGACAGTTCCTTCGGGGACAGTTCCTAAACCGACAGCTCGACGGTACGATCGCGTCAACTTGTCAATTTTTAGAAATGCCCCATTTGAAAAGCTAGACTTGCCCCGACCAGGGCTTCGTCTGGGTTGGGGACAGACTCTTCATAGTCCCCTTTCCCTGGAAGACAGTTCCCCTAAACCCTTTCTCTTCCTTTACATCTATTCCAAAAAGGAAATGCGCCAGAGTTTCCGCGTCGGGGAGCGTTCCCCTTCGGCGGCAGTTTCGTTTTTATGCTTTGGGGGGAAAGTTTCCTATCGGCGCAGTTCCTAAACCCAGTCGGTTTGTGATTTCCCCGTCGACGTTTTTGATGCCCTTCGACGCTTGGTGAGCCGCGACCCTTGTGATGCCGTCGACCTTTGTGTGCATGTGACGCTTTTAGATGCAGCGACGCTTTGTTGCCCGTCGCGTTTGTGATCATTGGGGCGCTTTGTGAGCCTGTCGCGCTTTTTGATGCATGTCGACGCTTTTTGATGCTGTCGACGCTTTGTGATGCTGTCGATGCTTTGTGATGCCGTCGACGCTTTGTGATGCCCGTCACGCTTTGTGTGAGCGACGCTTTGTGATTCATGTCGACGCTTTGTGATGCATGTCGACGCTTTGTGATGCATTCGAGCTTTGTGATGCATTCGACGCTTTTTTATGCCCGTCGACGCTTTGTGAGGCATGTCGACGTTTTGTGATGCCTGTCGACGCTTTGTGATACATGTCGACGCTTTGTGATACATGTTTTGAGCTTTGTGATGCATGTCGACGCTTTTGTGTGTTTTGGTTTGTGGTGTGTTAGTTTTTTCCCTGTTTGCCATGTGTGGGGCAATAAGGTGTTTCTGCTCCCTGGCGCCACAAAACAATCCTGCCTGCGCCACCCCGGGCGAGGGCCAACCATCTTAAGCCCTCAAGTGAACCTCCAGGGCCCACCTCCCCAAACCCCGGGTCACTGCCTACGTACAGGTGCTGTAGGCACAATGAAAAAAAAAAAAAAATTCACGTGAAAAGAGAAAAAATTTTAGACATAACATCATGTTTAAAAAGATGCCAAAGTCACTAAAAAAATCAGTGTACCGTACAAAGGAAAATTTTATTATATTTTTCTACGGGGAAAAAACAACCAACCCTTTTAAAATTTTAACAAAAATTTGAGGTTAGAATTAGCGAAAATTCCTTTTTTGTGTTACGGGCATTAAATTTTTTTGCATAATAAATGAGCTTGAGAAAAAAATAATAAAATGCATAATAAATATTTCATAAGAAATGTGTGAAATGAACTTTTATCGATTTTTTGTAATATATTATTGTATCAAGGAAAGTTTTAAAAAGGAAAAAATTTTTATCAAGGGGGTTTTGTAAATTTTTTTAAAAGTGTTGTTCCGGCACCCTGTGTGTGCACTTCAACCGTGGGGCCTCTACTGATACCCCAGCGCGGTTTGCGATACATAATGTACCCCAGGGGGCACATTCAGAGCGCTAACGTCCATGCTTAACAACTTTAAAACTGTCATCAGCGTTTTGGTATTCTGCGGGGGGGATTGATGACGTCAAGTTTACGTTAACCACTAAAACAAGGCAACTGCCTATGGGTGGTGTAAAGGAAACTACGTACATAAAAATACTCAAAATTGAGTATATATGTTTTTCTGACCAAGAACTGAAAGGGCAAAATATAAAAACGAAATTGGCCATAAAAAAACCCAGGCGCTCGTGGTGGTTGTTTTGGGGTGATGGGCCAGTGGTGAGGGCGGCTTCACCACACCTGGTAGGTAGCGATGCCAGAACCACCACCACGGCTCAGCGGGAACTGAAGGTATGGGGGGCTTGCCACTTTTTCCTTGTTTAAACCCGAGCCCTTGTCCACCCCGCAGTGAATGGGTACCGGGGGGTTAGCCCGGGGGTTTGTGACTGCCTCCCGGGGGGTGGTTTTCCCCCAAAACTAGGGGAAAGATTTACGAACGATATTTTCGAAAAGAGGTCAAAAAGGAAGAAGAAAACGGCCCCCCCTTCTCGGGAAAGGAAAAATGAATAGCTAGAATACAAGAAGTAAAAGCCCCCCCGGTGTCTTACCCCCGTGTATTGGAGGTAAAAAAACAAGTTTTTGAAGCGACGGGGGTGACACGGGGGTGAAAGGGAAAGATGGGAAAAACTAGAGAATAAAATAAATAAACGACCCTTTAAATGAGGGGGCCCCGGGTGCTGCCTTTTGGTTGGCTGACACTTTGAGACACAATTGATTGGCTGGCCGTTTTGTTTTTACACATTGTATTCGCTGGCAAAAGGGTGTGACGTCATTTAGTCGCTCAGCCAATGCTTCGGTGCCCATATAACCTGTGCCGCCCTGCCCGTCTCGTACGGGAAAACCCCCTAGCTCCCGGGGGGTAAAATAGAGGGATGTTGTTGAGCGAACAACAGTGGCCTTTTTCTCTCTCAAATGTCTGCCCCGGGCGGCCCCAAAAAAAAAACACTATGGCAGGTAGAACACCGGTACTTCACCCCCGGAAGCGGGTCACAAACCCCCCGGCTAACACCTGGTACCCCTTCACTGCTGGGGACAGGGGGTCGGGTGTTGCTCAGGACTCAGCTAGGGCTCAGGGTCAGGAGACTGCCCCCCTGCCTCGTCTGGGCCGGGATTCGAAACCCCGCTTCTTCAGTTGTAACTGACGCGCACCACTGCCCAAAGGCTACCGAGTTTTAGCGCATACTCCACCAGCTGAATACTGTGGCTCTTCTCGCCTTTGTCTTTCTCGTGGAAATTACATTTTCCCACCCCGCTTTATTTGGTTAAGATGAAGAATAGTTTTTTATAACTTTTAAAAACACTACCGTAATAACACTAATGTCCCAGGACCACCCTTTTTTTTTTTGATGACAGAAGTTTGGGGGCGTTTTAAACTTTTTTCTACACCCTGTTTCAGGGAAAATTAATAGAAGGGGCTATCTGGAAGTCTGTGTCATTGTGCTTTATCTGTGTCATATTAGGGGTATAAAGAAAAAAACACAAAAAATCAACGAGTGGCACCTCCCCCTAAGATCACCAGCTAGTGTGTATATGTTTTCCGAGTGTCCCCCCGCCGTCGTTGTCGCCCAAAAAAAAAAGGAGAACGAAAATTTTAAACCCTATATATTGCGATCAAAGCATAAAAAAAGCTGAAACAGGGGGAAATTATACGTCATGATTAAATACTGGTATCTCTTCGGGCACATCAAATCAGTAGTGATGCTATAATTTTAATTATGGGGCCTGCGAATTAAAGCAGATGGGGACTTATGTTTATCTAGGGACTGAACGCTTTTTTTTTTTTTTGGAAGATTTTTCCAAAGCAAGATTTTAATGGTGAAAATATGATTTTGTGGGCGAGAAAGACGAGAATGTAAGTTTAATATGCGCTTATAGGAGAAAAAGTCTGTGGGTTTATAGAAAAAGGGCACTGGAAAGGGTAATTAGGTAAGCATACTAATTAATTTTATTCCCTCTTCCCCCTCCATTCCACCCCATAAATCCCTTATACGTAACAACTCACCAAACACTCTAACAAAGCAGAAACCGCCCCCAAACACTGGTGACTACAACAACACTCCTACTTTCCATTAACGTTAAAACCGGGGGCCTTGGGGCCCGTGTAGCGCGCTCAGTTCACAATTTAAGAGATGCTGGGTTCGAATCCCCGCCAGGGGCTAGCGATGGGCGGGATATTAACACCCAGCCCCTGTCCCCCAGCATTTAATGGTCCCAGGTGTTAGCCGGGGGTTGTGCCCCCTTCCCGGGGTGAAGTACCGGGGTTCGATGTGCAGAGGGAACCACCCACGCCGACTGCTGGGGGTTAAAATTTGTACAGTGATAAACTCTCTATCGAAAAATTTTGCAAATTATGCGAAACCCTGAAATTTCTACCAGTGTTTTGTACAGCCCTAAGCTTTATTTTCAGATCGGGGGGTAAAGAATTTTACCTCAGGACCGTGAAGGGCAATGCCTCAAAGATCAAAATATTGTTGTTTTGGCGTCATTGGTTAATGGTAAAAATTTTTTGATGTCAAAAAATGCATTTGTGTTCCCAAAAAAGTGTCTACATATTCCCCAAAAGCGTTTGGGAATTATTTACAGGGGTCGCTTTGACCTTGAGGACGTGAGAGGTCAATTACCTCAACATATCAAATATTTATGCAAATGAATGTAAATGTGGTGGGTGGTACTAACCAATTGTTGTCTTGTGTTTGCGGATTCCCTGCCCGATGATGAAGCAAGATACAAGCATCCCAACCCGATCGTCAATGGCAAAGCTCTATCCTTATAACCCCCCGCCCTCTACTCCCAAGCAATCAAGACCACCCCCCAAAAACTAACTGGGGGGTTTGTTTTCTTTGCCAAGCAGAGATAATGAACCTTTGCAGTGCCAACTAAGATCCCCCTTTACAGAAGCTGTCGGAAATGAAAAATAACAATGGGATCTGGGGGGGAACCCCCCCCCCCAGGAGGTTAGGTTACGAAATCAATCCCCTGTTCTTAGCAACTGCAGGGGGTTTTGGGGGGGCGTAATGGTTTTCCAAATTGTTGTCCTTGCCTTTTCCTCGGTTTTTAGGGGTAAATGTTTTTTCCCCTTTTGGGGTTTTGGGATAAAGTATTGATGGGGTTTGGTGGTTCCGGGACACCAATTAATACGGGGAAAAAAACAAAAGGGACGAGGGAAGGGGAAAGCAAAAAGGGAGGAGGAGGAGGAGGAGGAGATAATGTGACCCGACTAATGTGTAAAGACAAAATCAGAAAAGTTTACGCCTAAAAACACATTCACCGCCATGATAGTCAAGTGGATAGAGCGTTGGCCTGTCATTCTGGGGTTAGCCCCCCCGGTCGATTCCTCATCTCCGGGGTTTTTCAGATTTATTCGGGGTTACTGTCCCCCTTGAGAAAGGTGATGGGGTTTGTGTGGTGTGTGAGGTCCCAGCAAACCCAAGATGGGTAATAATGACTCTAAACCGGGGGGTGAAACTGGCGTCACAAGTCCGATTCGGGTGGACACACACACACACACCAACAACACACACACACACACCACCACACAAAGACACACCACACACACACACACACACACACACAACACAACACACACCCACACACACACACACCACACAACACACAACGCACACGCACCGCACACGCACAAATACAATATAAAAAGCTAATACAAAATTGATCTCTTCTTAATAATTTTGATGGATTTATTTTTTTGATACGTTGACATAAACCTTGACCTTTTTTTTACACGTATGTCAAAAACGTCGAAAAAAACTCCCCATTTTTCATAACTGTTCATCATCTTTATTAAAATTATACCCCCGTTACTTATACATTTAGCGATTCCCCTCGCGCCCTAAAAACAACACCATGAAAAGCCCCTGGAAATCAAAAAGAGGGGGCCCTCGGTCCCTGGAACTGTCCCCGATAGGAACTATCGCCGATATGGGCGACTTTTTCCAAATTTTTCACGTCGGCGGGATTTCCCAAATTTGTCGGCGACTTTCTAGTTCTTGATCTTAAATTTTACAGAACCCAATATATCATTAAAAAGCTTTTACCATGTTTCGCATTCAGGGATTAAAACCCAGCAAAAACTTGAACTATCACAGACTTTCAAGGGAGAAATTACTTGTAAAGTTGTCAACCCCCTTCTCCTACTCCGCCCCCTTGGGACTTGACCTGGCGCAGAATCGCAAAGTGACGCAAGGCGATGCAATAGTGGCCCTGGGTGTCTTGAAGACACCTTCACCCCCCTCCTAATTTCCCTTTTTTCTCTCATTCCACCCTTTTCCTCCTCTATTCACCCTTTTGTTCGAGACAGACATATAGGAGCACGAACATTTTTATATATTTATATATATATATTAGCTTCCAGCAATAACTTGAACTTCAAAGATTTGAAGGGGAAAATTACATGTAAATTGTCTCGCTTCCTCCTGACGCCGCCTCATTGGAGTTTACCGGGAAGAAACCCTGCCCCCCCTTTCCCCCCCACGGGGAGAGCCCCCGTGGGCCCCTCCCACCGTCGTCGTGCCCAAAAAAGAAAACGGTAGCAAAATTTTAAAACCCGTATATACTTGCAGATACAAGCATAAAAAAAACACTAAAAGGGGGTTGACTATACAGATATAAACTACTGTGCATTATTTGTGGAAACATACAAATCATAGTGATGCTAAAATTCGAAATTTTATGGCGCCTGGCGCCCTTAGTGCAGGTGGCGCCTTTGGTGTTATATTTTCGGAGTAGCCGTCTTTATTTTTTAAGTTATTTTGAAATCATAAAACATGTTTTGGAAACCCGAACTGGATTTCCAAAGGGGTTGGGTGTTTTTTTTTTTTTTTTTTTTTTTTTATTCAAAAGGAACTGGCGGGCCCAAGGGAAAGCAAAAATGTAGCAAAAAGCCCGCTGATTGCCAGTCCCTATAAAGAAAACAGTAGGAGAATAAAAAATAAAAAGGAGTAGCCAACTTGGTTTCGGAAAAATTTAGTGTGCTTGTGTGTTGTTTTAATATATTTTTACTATAATTATATAAAATATAATATTTATTATATTATATATATAGAAATATATATATTATTTATACATTATATATACATAACACACACACGAACACCACAAAAAACCCAGATAGAGAGAGAGGAGAAAAAGAAGAGAGAAGGGGAGAGAGAGAGAGGAGAGAGAGAGAGAAGAGAGAAGAGAGAGAGGAGAGAGAGATATAAAATAATATATATTATATTTTTTCATATCACTCACTCACTCACTCCTCATCACTCACTCACTCACTCCTCACTTCCTCATCACCCCCCACTCCTCCTCTCTACACACACAACCCACACACACAAAAAACACCACACACACCAAAAACACACACACAACACACACCACCACAAAACACAAACACACACACACCCACCAACACACCAAACACACACACAGATAGATAGAAGATAGATAGAAGAGAGAGAGAGAGAGGAGAGAGATTCAATTCAGATTTTATTCCAAATGGTGGTTTTTAAGCCATTTTTAATTTTTAAGTTAAATAGATACAAAAAAACTAAAAAAAATTCTGATAAGTATGAAAAACAAATTTAAAAATAAAAAAAAAAAAAAAATTATCAAAAAACTAAATAAAACTATCACTTAGAAAAGTATTGTGTATGCAACTCGTCAAAAAGCAAAAATATAATAAAAACATGCAAAAAAGAAAAAAAACGTACCAGGCATCAAAGCAATAAAAAAAAAAAAAATTGCAAAAATTTAGTAAAATGGGAGTAGGCCATATAAGAGAAAAAAAACAAAACATTATTTGTAAAAAGGAGTTTTTGATGAAACCCTTTAAAGGAACTCAGAGATATAGCTTGCGTGACAGCGGTTGGGAGTTCTTCCAAGTTGCACCCAGTAGGGAAAAGGCGCCCCCCTCACCACTATAGTCCGGAGCGGGCACATACAGCTTTTTTATCTGTCTGGAACATTTTTTGTGACGTCATGTACAGTTTTAAAAAGTACCAGTAAAAAAGCCAGTTGGAAAAATTCTTTTAAAATCTTAAACATTTTGTGCAAACGTAAAACTCGTGTTTTTTTTTTATTTCAGTTTTTTAATTCTCTGAAAATGGAGAACGTGATCAATTTTTCCTGGCTCCCCCGAGGACTTTGGTGGCAAAATTTCTGATTTTTTGTACTTTTGAAAAAGGTTTCTTTTAGTGGTCCCCATATTCTTTATGAAATATTCAAAAAAGGTTAATACAAGTGTTTGAGTGACGAAAACCTAGTCTGTTTTTAAAAAAAGATCCCTTTTCTTTTTAAATACTTAAAAAATGCCATTACCTTTTTAGTAACTCATGACATGTACATCAAATATCATGTATGGGTCCATGTAAACTCCAAAATTTTTTACATAATTATTTGGGATGAATTATGACCATTAAAGTTTAAGGATTTGTTGGGGGAATAGAGACAAAGTGACGGTTCCCAAAATAAAATGGTTTTTTAGAGAATTTAACATAGTCCGTAATTTAGAAAATAATGTTGCTTTTTGATCAGAGTGTCCTCAATGTTTTTTATAAGTTTACAATATTGCAAGGTTATTGTTTAAAAAACGGGTATCGCAGCATATTGTACTAGAAAGCAGTTTAAGTTCCGTAAAATCATCACATATTTTCCCAAATAATAAGGACCAATATTAACCTTGTGGTACCATTTTTTAATGTTTTGCATATAGACATTTTATTTTTCCAGACAAAAGAAAGTTCTTTTGTTTAAGTAACTTCAAACCCAAAAAATTCTAAATATTAAAGTTTAGCACATTTATTTAAGAGAATCTTGTGGCCACATATCAAACGCTTTTGAAAGATCACACAAGGTTAACGAAAAATTTTTGTTGTCTATGTTGGGATACGTTTGTCTGTAATTAAAGTGAGAGCTGTTTTTTTTAGTAGACAAATTTTTTGGCGAAATCCGTGGTTTACTGCCCGAGAGAACTTATTTGATTTTAGGGAATGGGGGAGAGCTGGTTAGCACAAATTTTTTTAAGTATTTTTGAACGATGGTTAAAAAAAAAAAGCGATATGGTTTTTGAATTATACACAGTTAGGGTCACCCCTTTTTAAAGAGGGAACTACCAATGGGGTTTCCAGGCCGCCGGAAACTTACCGGTTATTAAGACCTATTATAATAAGGTGGGAATGATAAATAATTTTTCGCAAAAAGGGTCTTAAGGAACGTAACGAGATATATCAGACCCGATAGAACTAGTAGATTTAAGAGATTTAATAGTTAAACAACATTTAATATCTACTGGCTTAGGCCTAAGGCTGAACCCCGTCAAATAGAAATTTCTGCTAGGGGAATAGATTACTTTATCTTTAATTGTTCCTGTGAACGTGTGTAGTATTTTGTCCCCACTTTAAAAAGAAACGTTGAACCCTCAGCTTTTTTTTCCCAGATTATCGAAATTGTAAGGTTTTTTATTTACGCTTTTTTTGTTTGAAAAATTTTTCCCCCATAATCTTTAAAATGGCAGAAGAGTTACCTCTTGGTCAGAAAGGCGGTTACGGGTAGTGATTGATTTTGATTTTTTGATGAGTATTTTTCTTTTCTTTTTTTTTCCGTTTTATATTGCCCCCCCTTAAATTACAATTATTTACTCTTTTTTAAGTTCTTTTTTTCAGGACATTTCGAGCACTGATCCACTACGTAATCTCTTTATCCCGGCGTAGATTTTTCCCTTTTTTTTACTTTTGTTTCCTTAGGGGGACACAAGTCTAAAATTCTAAAAAATATTCATTAAAAAATTTTTCCCACTTGATAAATTTCACATCGGTAAGGGAAAACTTGTTTATAAAATGTATGTTTTTAAGAAGAAAAGGAACAAAAAAGTACTTACTATAATTTTTTTAAACACGGAAGTCTTTGTAACAATGGCTTTCTAGGTTTACTTACATTTATAACAGCAGAGATAAGATCATGGTCTGCGATAACTTTTAGGAAACTCATGTGATATAAAAAATTCAGATTCATAGTGTAAAAAGTCCGTAAAATAGCTATATGAGGGGGTCCTTTTCGGTACTTTTTAC
>JACEEZ010004492.1:17500-61017 GCA_016584305.1 Chionoecetes opilio | reverse complement strand
CCCCCTTTGGGCATTAACCTGATACCGCGCGCAGGTTTGCGATACATGAATGTACCCCCAGGGGGCACATTCAGAGACGCTAACGTCCATGCTTAACAACTTAACAACTGTCATCAGCTGTTTTGGTATTCTGCGGGGAGATTGATGACGTCAGAGTTGACGTTAACACACTAAAACAAGGCAACTGCCTATAGGGTGGTGTTAAGGAAGCTACGTACATAAAAATACTCATAAATTGAGTATATATGATGTTTTCTGACTCAAGAACTGAACAGGGCAAGTATAGAAACGAAATTAGGCCATATAACAAACCCAGGCGCTCGTGGTGAGTGTTTTTTGAGGTGATGGGCCGAGTGGTGAGCGGCGGCATCTCACCACACCGGGTAGCGACTAGCGATGCCAGACACCACCACGCACGGCTCAGCGGCAGACTGAAGGTATGTGTCTTGCCACTTTTCCTTGTTTAAAACCCGAGCCCTTGTCCACCCAGCAGTGAATGGGTACCGGGTGTTAGCCGGGGGTTTGTGACCCGCCTTCCGGGGTGGTGGCTTCCCCCAACACTAGGAGAAAGATATCTACGAAGCGATATATTATCGAAAAGAGGTCACAAGAGGAAGAAGAAGACGGCCTCTTACTCGGAAGGAATAATGAATAGCTAGAATACAAGGAAGTACTAGCCACCGGTGTCTTACCCGCGTGTATGTGGAGGTAGAAACAAGTGTTGAAGCGACGGAGGTGACACAGGGAATGAAGGAATGATGGAATAAGCTAGAGAATAGAAATAAGTGCAACGACCTTGAAAATGCAGGCCGCGGCTGCTGCCTTGTGATTGGCTGACATGTTTGAGACACAATCTGATTGGCTGGCACGTTTGTTTTTACACAATTGTGATTCGCTGGCAAGGCTGTGACGTCATTGTAGTCGCTCAGCCAATCAGCTATCGGTGCCCATAGCAACCATGTGCCGCCACTGCCATGTCTCGTACCGGAATACCCACTAACTCCGGGGTGTAGAAATAGAGGGATGTTGTTGAGCGAACAACAGTGGCCTTTATCTCTCTCAGAATATCTGCCCTGGTCGGCCAAAACAAAGCACTATGGCAGGCAGAACACCGGTACTTCACCCCAGGAAGCGGGTCACAGCCCCCGGCTAACACCTGGTACCCATTCACTGCTGGGTGGACAGGGGCTCGGGTGTAAGGAGACCGCCCACCTGCCTCGTCTTGGCCTGGATTCGAACCCAGCTTCTCTCAGTTGTGAACTGAGCGCGCTACCACTGCGCCACAGGCTACCGCGTTGAGCACATTCTCCACACAGCCTGAATACTGTGGCTCTTCTCTGCCTTCTGTCTTTCTCGTGGAAATTTACATTCTCCTCACCATCGCTTTATTTGGTTAAGATGATAAGAATAGTTCCTTATAACGTATAAAAAACACTACCGCAGATAACACTAATGTCACCAGGACAACGTTTTTTTTAGATGTACAGACGTTTGGTGGCGTTATGATAGTTACATTTCTACATCCATGATTTCAGGAAAGTTAGAAGGGGCTATCTGGAGAGTCTGTGTCATTGTGTCTTCATCTGTGTCATATTAGGGCTATAAATGAACAAAATACAAAAATATCAACCGAGTGGCGACCTACACTAAGATCACCAGCTAGTGTGTATATGTTCCGAGTGTCCTCCCGCCGTCGTCGTCGCCCGAAGAAAAAAAAACGAGCAGCGAAATTTGAAACCGTATATACTTGCAGATACAAAGCATAAAACAACACTGAAACAGGGTAGATTATACAGTCATGATATAAACTACTGTCCCAGTGGGCACAGCTCATGAATTCCATGTGTATTATACATGGAATCTGGTGAAATCTTGTGTACACTTGTATTCACCAAATTTCCATGTCTTTTCCACATGGTAACTATTTTCCCGATTCATTGTTAATGAATGCAGAAATCAGTTTTTCCCTCAAAAAAATTATTTGCATTAACGGGTCATAAAATCACGTAATCAACAAAAAATATTAAAAGAAATTAAGGGATATAAAATAGTCATATGATAGCTGAACTTTAAAAATTAGATCAGCCCAAAATGTTTTTGCCCCTTTAAAATCATTGATTTGTCACTTTTTCACCGATACCCTACTGCTAGTAAAAATTGGTGTGGATAAATGGGTTGATAAAAACATATATGAATTTAATTATAATTTCACAAAAAAAAAAATTCCCCCAAAAAAAACCCGGATATGCTTCTTTAGGATATGTAACAAAATTTAGAAAAAATATCGAAAAAGAAATATCAAATTTCCTCACATTTACTCATTATTTTATTATTACTATAATTTGAACTTGCCGCCAAGAAAAAACAGCCGCCCCCCGCCTGGAGAGTGCCTGGCGGGCCAACCCTTTTTGTTGTGCACAAGGAGTTCAGCCTCACGCGTGGGTTACCCCTTTCCGGCAACACGCATCATTCGCCTCACCTGTCCCTTTCCCGGGATCAGGTAAACACAGCGCCTGTGATAGCATCATAGGACTCACCAGGCTCTATGTTCCCAAAAGGGTCCAACCCGCAGCCCAAAATCAACAAACAAAAAATTTCCCCCGCAGATGAGCAAATCCTTGTCTAATCAGCTTTTTGGTTTGGCAAAACCACACAAGGTATGTATGGCATTAACAAAAGGGTATCAATACTTTGTTGGTATTTGAAAAATTTTGGCCTCATAATCAATATCCCCAGTGAAAATTTAAAGTCGTCTCCCTTTTTCCGCCAGTTTTAAAACGCTAAAATCGAACAAGAAACATGATATTTTCTCCTAGAAAGACAAAACGCTAAATTTCTGTAAAGTTCGCCTTAAAAGATTCGCTTCTTTAGTTTTAAACTATAAGTAATGCTTTCACCAAATAACCCTTATGACCAATTTTTTCCCTGCCCTGAGGGTGGGGCTGCGCACCCCAAGACCCCCCTTTGTTCACTAACCAAACCTAGGCATTGATTAGTACAAACCTCGCTAGGGGGTTTCCCCCCCCAGCCCCCCATGTTTTTATTTCTATTTCCCACGGGTGGGGCCAAAATGTAAAATTCTAGAGTCCTTTCCCGCCCTTTTAGTTTTTTTTTTCCCAGCCCTTCACGATCCCTTCATATATTTTAAAACGTCTTATAAAGGGGGGGAGAGAGCCCCTTCCCCCACCTCCCTAAACGCCCCCCGGGGACCCCCAAAATTATTAGGTTTAATATGCTAATCTAACCCACATTCTTCCCTAACCCACTAATAAACCGAGCTAGCCCCCCAAAAAATAAAACTACTTAACCTCAAAATGACCTAACCAACCTGGTAAAATTTCTATTTCTTCCCCCCTTATTTTCGAAAGGAGGTTTTTGGTGGGGTTGGGTTGTAAATTTTTTTTGGGGTTCCGGAGATCGTTTTGGGGAGGTTGAGTAAGGGGGCACCCCTCCCCCTTTATAATTACTTTTTTAAAAGTATCGGGATCTGTGAAGGTCTGGAGGAAAAAAAACTAATAAGGGGGGGGAAAAGGGGACTTTAGAATGTTACCTGGCTTACACTACCCCTGAAAATTTTACTTTTAGGTCATCCCGTGCCTTCGAAGCCAAAACATATTTTTCCTAATTTTTGGCCCTGGCTGTTGTCGAATTTATTCTCACCGACGTTGAAAAGTGTTTCCATTTTCGACACAGTTCCATTTTTTTATTTTGATTTACACCCCCCGGGGTTATATTCCGGGGGAGTTGGGGGGCTCCCAGGCCTTACAGCTTCTTTTACTCTATTGTTTTTGGCTCAATATATTGTGAAGTGTTATTCACTTCGTTTTCCAAAAAATATAGCCTAAACAAAAAATTTTTAATAAAAATTGGTGGGTTAGGTTACGTTAAGGGTTTGGGTAATTAATTTGGGTTTATATAAAGTTTAGTTTAGGTGGGTTTTATGCTTGGGTTGGGGTTGGGGTCGGGTTTTTTGTAGGTTATTTATTTAAAAAAAACAAAAAGGATGGGGGTGGGAGCCCGGGGTGGTTGGCGCTGCCAACTCCTGCGGAATACTTAACGAATTGTACTTTTTAGTGTTTAAATAATTGTGTACCAAATAAAAAAGAGGAACGTTTTAAAAAAAATGTACCTTTTTTTTTCTTCAAATATGCCCGTGGGGGGAGTTGACTGCAGGCACCCATCCCCGACGTTTAGGGTTAAAGGGGGGGACCATGGTTATAACTGCTTTTACAATTTATGTTCCGGAATTCTAAAATTTAGGACAGCATCCTCTCAACGAAGCGGGACCCTATGCCAATCATACATCTTAATGGGTTTTGTGGATTTTGTGAGCTATAAAATATATTGGTCTTGGCTAAAAAAAAAATATTTCTTTTTTTATTTACTTCCCAGGGTAATGCATCAGGTTTCAATAAAAACCACTCGGGGAGGGTTTGTTGGGTTAAAGCCCTCCCCCCAAAATATCAAGCTTTTTTTTGGTAGTTAGGTAGGTAATTAGGTTGTGGGGGGAAATGTTGGGGAAAATTTTACTTTTAAGAAAAAGTAAAGAAAAAGGGGGGACATACAAAACAGCTGCACGTTGCTTCAGCCTCATCTCCGTACCCTTAACCGTTGAGCCTTTTGGGCCATTAATTCCTTACCGGGAACCCGGGCCCGTGACATCCGACTAAGTTTTCCCTTTCCCCCGGTCTCCCCGTGGGCTTTCTGTAATTTTGCATTTTTTTTAAACCTTTTCATTTTTTAAAAAGCATCATATTCAAAATCACGCGGAGGGATGAAGAGAAAGCCCCTCCCCCTTTCCCTTTTATCCGTTATTTTTTTTTTAGGGTTTTCTTAGGTTTGGTTGATAACAAAAATAATTTTGCCATTAACTAAAACCCAAAATAACCTAAGTTAAATAACAAAAATAACGGTATTTTAGTACTTTTTTAACCTTTTCCCGGGGATGCCCCCCCGGGGTTTTTTCCCCCAGATAAAATTTCCCTTTTTACTAGTTTTTTGGAAACATAAAAATCGTAAAATCATAAAAAAAACAGGTTTTTGCCCAACTTTTTCCCCCCCCAGGGTTTTTTATTGATCCCTGATGCATTTCTAACTGGGGGGGGGGCACTCAGTAGAGCGATATCTCCTCCAATATTTTATGAATTTCCCTTTTGCCATGGCAACATTGTTTTCGATTTCATAAAAAAAAAGTAAAAAAAAAGAGTAAATTTTTTTTTAAAGAAAAAAAAGTATTATATATATAAATATTATATTATATATATATATATATATATAATTTTAAATATATAATAAAATTATATATATATTAATATTTTATATATATATATATATATAAAAATATATATTGCACCCCGTAGACGATACCTCCGGCCGAATATTTATAATTTGGGTTTCCACGGCAACAGTTTCAATGATTTCATCCAAAAAATTTAATCACTTTTTCCTTTATACCAAAAAGACTTGGTATCCCAAATTTGGCCAAAACTATTTGAAAAATTTTTGAAAAACCTGTACCCTAACAAACAACAGACAGACAGACAGACAATCGGGGTGAAAACATAACCCCCCCAACTTGTTGGCGGGGGGTAAATTAAAAAAAGTAGAGAATTGTTTTTTTATTGTACTAAATTGCACAAAAATTATAATTTTGTGCCAAAAGAAAAATATACTATATAATTTTTTTCAATTGGGATTTATTTTTGGTTAGAAAGGTGTATCTTTTCATTGCAAACTTTTTGACACCCGAAAACTGTACTGTACATATTTTTTTTTTTTTTCTCCCAAACCCCCTAAAAATATGTACATTTTTCACCGTACAACCGTTTTATTTTTAAAAAGATTAATGACGCAGTTAAATATATGTGCTGAGATTATATAAAAAATATTATATATAATTTATTTTATATATATATATATTATATATTAATATATATTTTATTTTATATATATAATTTTATACATATATTTTTTAAGTCTAAAAGTATAGTTATAAAGAAATTTTAAAAATTGCATAGTTTAATTTTTAATTCCAATTGAATTCAGCTAAAGCGATGCTCTGCAAATATTTGGGTTTATCAAAAAATTTTAACTGTGACCACCCTAACTTCCCCTTTTTTGTAACAACATAGAACAATGAGTAAAAACTATTTTAAATTTAAAAAATCTATATTTATCTTGCTGTTTGGAATTACTTTTCAGAAACTTTTCCATTAAACTAAAAACTTGGGTTTTATATGGCCTTTAAGAACACCCGGTGTGCGTGCATAAAAACGTCAATGTCTGTACATGAAATGTACCAGCAAACTCTTTATCATTGTCAAAAAATTAAAATTTTTCAATAGACATTTTTCTAGCTCATTTTTTTGTGGTAGATTAAATTACTTTGTGTTTTCTAACTAATTTTTTTTCTTTATCATCTTTTAGATCACCCCCCTATTAATTTAATATTTCCCAAAATCTTATATTTTCATATTTTAAAAAAAATATATTTTCATATTCCTGTAGGAAGCCTTTTATTCTAATGACAGGTATTTTTTCTCCAGTAATTTTTAAAACATGGCTTTCTATAAAAAATTAGACAGATACAACGCGAGCTTAAGGAATGTTGGCCCCTATAGGAGGAGGAAGATGCTGGGCCTCAAGTAAAAAATTGCCCAAAATTAGCCCCAAAAATTATTTTTACAAAGCTCAAGTTTTCCGTCACAAAAATTTTGGAAGAACAAATTTAACCCCTTAGTATTTGACTGCTCGAAGAAAAAAGCACGACGATCAGAGTCACCACAATGTACCTAAACAAAAGGGTTGCTGATAGATCATCGAAGAAGAAAACTATTTTGGGTTTAATTATAAAATTTCCCCGTGGGCACTTAACACTATTAGAATTACTAAGAAAAAAGGGGATGACTTTCCAAAAGATTTACGCACTTTAATGGAAACCCAAGATTATAAATATAGAAAAATGTGGGGACCTATTTTTATTATGGGATCTTTTAAATTTTTCAAAGTAATTGAAAACTCTCCAGAATTTTTAAAAGAAAATGATTCAATTAAAATTTAAATTCAAAAGATGGTTTCCTTTATACAAATCAGCAATAAGCATTCTGGCCTATATGATAAAGTTTAGTTTTGTTTTAGGCCCAAATTTGCCCCGTTTTTTGGGGGAAAAACAAACCCAAATTTTGTAGACGCTTTTTAAAAGATTTTCTGCAAGAAACAGACAGCTTTTAGAAAATGGGTTTAGTTTTTCAGGGAAAAAAAATGGGACAAAAATTGTATCATTTATGTGCAAAGCCCCCCGATCATTTTTCAATGCATCAAAGGGCACAAAGGGGTTTACGCGGAAGTGTGAAAACCAAGGGGCTTTGGAATCACTGTTCTTGTATTAGACTCCACACAGCTCTCAATGAAGGTCTGATAAAATTTAATCAGGGAAAAGTACAAGATTTTCATCATTTGGAAAAAGTCTTTGATTCATTATGGTATCTTGCCGAAAAAAGGATTTCCATTGGTTATATCACTTAATTTGCCCTTGGGGTCACAGAAATTTTGCTTTTTTTCCCTAAGAGGGCCCAAAAATGCAAACTCTCCAGCATCAAGTAAAATTTATCTCTGCCTCTTTAGAAGAACTGTCAAACAAGCTACCAAGGGTGAATTTGCTAGACAACCACGATCACTAGCTGTAGTTGATCGCGGGAAAAGGCCACCGAGTTTAGACAGTATATATTATACACCAGTATTGTTGTCCTGAAAGATGTTTGTTTCTGACAGTATATACAAAAACTGTTTTTTTGCTTACTGTGGCCTTATCAATTTAATTGAATTCAAATGATAATGTACGGAATTCATACCTGTCATATGCAAAGAATTGCTTCACTGTTTTGTGCAAGGAGCCGAGATGTATATGGTCGCAGTTTTATTGTATACAACGTTCAAAATCTTCTTCACTTGGCTGATGATGTGGAAAAATTATCAGTTTTTTCCTTAATGACAAAGTGCTTTTCCCTATGAAATGAATTTCACAAAATAAAAAAAGTTGGTGGGGTCATCAAACAACCCAGTTTCTCAGGTTTTCAAAAGACTTTGCAGAAAGGAAAAAAATAACAAATCTAAAGAGACAGAAGCTTGTCACAGAATGTATATACCCCAAAAATACAAAAATAATTGCTTCATGCTGGAAAAGGAAGATTTTGTGTTCCTTGGGAAACAAGTGATGATGGGACAAATTGGATTTTCTTCGTAAAACCCAAAACTGACTTTTTTTTTTTCTAAACCTGCAATTCTAACTCTTTAAACCATTGTTTTCCTAAAAACAGTAACTCAAAAAACCCGTTTTCACTAAAGGCGCTGTTAAAAAGGTGGTAAAATTTTGCCAAAACAAAGATGGTTTGGGTTTTGATACCATCTTCTAAACAAAATTTAAATTAGGCCTCCCAACAATTAAATTTATAAGTATAAATTTTAAAACAGATGATAAAAAAGCAATTCCAAAATTTTTTGTTCTTTACGTGTCCCAAATTGATGATTTTCCCTGTTGTCTTATACCTTATTGTTTTTTGCCCAGTAGCCCTTTTAAAGGGCCCTATGAAATTTTTTTTTCCCAAAACTTTTCCCTTTCTATAAAAATCATCTTTACTTTTCATTGTCTTTACTTCTTTTTCCCGTGTTTTGGGGTGCCCCCTTCTGTGAAGACTAAAAACTCCCCGAGGGGCTGGTTTTTTTAAAAGGAAAGGGATTTTGTTTTCGGTGGATTCAAAGTAGTTTTGTTCTCTAGATTATTTAAAACTGTAAATTTTTTTAAATTTTTATTTTTGTTATACATCGGAAGGAAAAATTATATTGCTAAAAAATGCTATATCAAATTTAAATGTTTGGATTGTAACCTTTTAGTTTTAAAAGACTCTTGGGTTACCTTTTTATTATCCTGCAGATTTTCCAAATTAAGTAAAACCATCCCTGGCCTGTACTAAATTAACACGGGGGAAACAATTTAAAAAAAAAAAAATTTTTGGGTTAAATTTTTGAGCTTTTTTAGACACAACTGGAAATGCTATTCCCAAATCGGTAGTCTTTTTATTTCTAGCATTCAAAGTTTTTTCCCCACAGCTTTACTCTCCAGAAACCCAAAATTTCCCATTAGCTGAGTAAAACTTCCAAACTGATTAGATTTGACTCATCGAGAGCTATTTTGGGCACTTTTTTTTGTGCATTTTACAATTGAGACAGTGGGGGTGAGAGGGGGTGTGCAGCCCCCCAATGGGCCCAGAAAACTATAAATATCTGAAAACAAAAGGGTTTGGATAGAGGAATTAGGAGGTTTTTTTAGGTTTTTCCTTTTAACCTTTTGTAACAACATACCTTGAAATTTCTATTTTCGTTTTATGCTGTTTTTTTTTTGTTTTCAAAGCTTGTAACATTCCGTTAGTGTTTTATTTACATAGGTATATATTTCTTTTGTTTCGATCTTTGTCTGCTCCTGCTACGTCTCCGTTGTAAATGCCTAAAAAACCCCTGACTCCTTCTGTTTATATTTTGGGGTTTTTTTTTCACCTTTCCAAAGTCAGAGGGAAAACATCAGCGTTTTTGGGTAAAACCCAAGATTTTCGCATATTTTAAAGTGAAACTCGTGTAAAACAAGCTATGGGCCCCAAAAAGGGTTTTGGCAAGCATTGTGTCGAGAGAAAAACGGTGTGGACCATAGGAAAAACGTGAAAAGTTGGCATTTGGTATCCCCAGGGTTTTGGCGAAAAGCAAAAAATCTTTCCCACAGACTGTTACTTTTTTGTTTAGTGAAACATCAGGTTTTTAAAAAAGAAAAATAAAAGTAAAATAGAAAAACCCTAATTTAACCGTAAACCATAAGCCCAAAATCCCCTCATTAAACCTAAAATTTCCCCGGGGGCCAGTTTTTCGAAAAACTACCTCCTCTAGAAGATCTGAGTGATGTTTGAAGAACGCATTTACAGAAATTTATGCAGTTTTTTGACATTCACGAGGATTCTTTTCGTAGGGATTTGATCACCCACGAGTTCATGATTTGTGTGTTTTGGGGGCCCTACCCAAAAAAATTTTCCCAGAAAACAAAGCATCAAGACTGAAGGGAAAAACTACTTGAAAAAGGGAGTGGGGTATCATATTTTCGAACCAGAGAAAGAAAACATTTTGAGTACTTTCGAAGTCCCCGGGGTTTTTTGTTTTTTTGGCCAAAACTTTTCCGGGTTTTAAACTGGGGAAATTTGGGGGTTTTAAATCAAAATCCAATGAATGGCGATTGTTTATTGATAGCTCAAAGGGGAGCTTGAAGCCCTTCTACAAAATGGCAATTTTTTTTTGGGCGCGTCCCTTTTGGGGGCATTGGGGTCTTTTTTTCGGGGAAGAAAATGGAGAGGGAAAAGAGAGTCATTGAGTTTTTGCAATATGAAAAACCCCAATTTTGGATCACTTGTTGCCCTTTAAAAATGGTTCCTTCCTTCTTGGTCAAAACGTGGAAAACCCAAAGTACCCCTGCTTTCTCGGTATGTGGATACCAAAAACTCGAGAGAAGCTTGGGTTTTTCAGACAAATTTGGCCTCCGAGATCTATTTTTAAACCCTGGAAATCCAAACATTGAAACCTGGCCACTTTTGACAGGAAGAAAATAAATTCCCACCTCGGCAAAAAAACGGGGGTCTCATGAAACTTTGAAAAAGAAATTTCCCAACTGATGGCACTTTTTGAAGTACATCTCTTGGCATTTCCGGGACTGTCATTTTAAAAAAATCAAGGCCGGTGGGGTTTTAGGGTCCAAAAATTCGACAGCTCATAAAAGATAAACATTTCAAGGGGACTATGTCAGATTTTTAAAAGAATGTTTTGGTTTCTTTCCAAAGACTTGTCAAAACCTTTTTTGGGAAATACAGGGCAGTAATTACACAGAAATTGTTCAAAAACTATGGAAAAGCTACAAAGCGTTTTGGTTGCAACATGAGTTTTAAAATTACATTTTTTTCCCCCAAAATACCATCTTCCCAAATTTTTCCGGAAAATCTTGGTGCGGGCTAGCGACGAGCAAGGTGAACGATTTCCCCAAAGATTTAAATTTTAAATGGAAGAACTTTACCGGGGGGAATGGGATGTGCATATGTTTGGCTGACTATTTTTTGGAGCATCAAACGCGATACCCCTCAAGTTAAAACACTCCGCCCAAAGCTAAAAACCCGAAAATTTTTTCCCTTTAAACCCTGCCCAAAATTTTATCCCTTAAACCCTTTCCCAAAAAAACATGAAAAGGGTTAAAATAAACATTCTATTCATGCCTTTTTTCTTTTTTTTTTCATTGAAAGGTTAACATTTGCAACTTTTTAAAAAAAGCACTGTTCTGTTATGTACGAAATTTTTCATATTTTTTAAGAAAAAAAAAACCCTTTACGTTAAAAACTTGACGTGATAGAGAAAACTGAGATCAGTTTTGGTTTCAGCACCCAAAATTACTTAAAAACCCAAGTGCCCGCCCAAACCTCAAAAAATTTTGGGTTCCCCAGTGAAATTTTGGTACAATGTACTGTACCAAAATTTGATAATAGTTTTTTTGTTCTTAAATGTGGAAACGGGGGTTGGAAGGCAAAAAAAGAAAGGAGGGTTTTTGGTCCCACCCAGTTGGGTGTTAGGGGGAACCAAACTTTGCTTTGGCCACATGGTTTTTAATGCTGAGAGTCCCCTTTCCCATAATCAGAAAGAACCGGACTTAAATCATGGGGGGAAGTTTCTTTTGGGAAAAAAGTAAAAAATGACTTTTTGGTGGGTATTTTTTTTGCTCCCATACGGGTAGCCCCCCCTGCATGCCCTTTCCCACTTTCTTTTATGGATGTTTCATTTTAAAGAATCACAAATTTTTGATCTCCCTTAAAACAGTCCTGAAATTAAATTTATAGCTATTACGGTCATCAATATTAAAATTAAAGCAAAAATGGGTTAAATAAACACACAAGATGGGGAAAGAAAATAAATTTTAAAAATTTCCCTCTACCCCAGAATATATGTTGACCATAAAATATCTATTTTTTTAGACTGCTTTTTTTTTGGCCCTTCTAAAAAATTGGGACCTGGCTCGCCCCTAAGCTATGGAACAAAAAGTCTAATACAATCCACACTGTATTGCTATTTATGGCTTTTAATTATTTTTTATTTTTTGAAAGATATGATATGCAAAAAAACCTTTTCCCTAAACATTTTTATCTGTTTGATTGTGTTTCCCCTGTCATTTTTTACCCCCAAACATGTTTTATTTCGATTTAATGCTCGTTTTAAAGATTGTTCTGAACTACTTTAAGATTTTTTGTCATCTCGGCAAAACCTAAATTTGTTTTGTTAGGGGCCCCTTTTTAATTTAAAATAAAATCACAAATTTGAGTCAATTTTATTAGGCAGGGGTTAAAAATTTATGGAAAAAAAAAATTCAGACATTTTTTAAAGAATGGAAAACTCCCAGCTGACATCTACCTTTGGGAAGTTTAGAGAGCAAAAGTGGTCCGATGATGAAGGTCTACTCTTGCAGGGAGGGGGAAAAAAGATCCAAAAAGAAAACTACCCAGGACTTTTTTCCCGCATTTAAGACTTTTCTGGTGGGCAACCCCAAAATCCCCCCCCCCCCCCCCCATTTTTTAATATATACTAATGATGTCAAATAAAAATTATTTAAAACAAAAGGGGAATTTGTCATGAATAAAATACTGTACTGTTGTTGTTTTATAATTTTAAATAACAAATTTTAGAACCCGAGAAATTTTTTACAGAGAAAAGGGTTTTAAAAATATTGTTTGGAGAGCAAAATTTTTCCCCTCACATTTATTGTTTTTCCCCCTTGTTCCCAATTGTGGGAAGAAAAATAGATGCCTGGTTTCCCCCGGCCCCTTTCCCTCTCTTTATTTGTCTTTTTTCGAATCAGAGGGGGAAAACGGTGGGGCAATATTCTTTTCACCCCTTCATAGGATGATTTGTAAAAGGGGGTTTGGGATGTGTAATAATTTTTTTCACAGAAAAAGGGGCCCTATGATGCCAGTCCCCGGGGGAGAAAACACCGGGCCCAGCTCCCAGAAAAAAATTTGGGAAACTGTCCTTTCCCCAGGGCCTATTTCCAAAGCCTCCTCCTAATTTCATCGGGAACTGCTGTCCAAACAGAACCCCTGGGCTGACGGAGTTTTGGGGCAGCCAAGAAAATCTAAGGGGCATCCGTACATAATTGGGATGATATTCTTGCATTGGTGTTATTTGTTTTGTTTATTTAAACCCTTTCCCTATTAAATTTTTGGGAAACCCATCCCCCCCTGATTAAAAATGTCCCTTTAGGGTAATATTTTTTTAACTCCCCCTCATGCCTTTTTTACACTACCCCCTTTCCACTTTTTAAAAGGGGGCTTTTTTATTAATGCAAATGGTCTATTTTTTTTTCATCCATGCAACTTATTGAGTTACTCCCTAATCCCTGATACCACACCCACAAACTTTACTTTTAAAAATCACCCCATGCCAAATCTTTATGTACTACCTTTTTGGGTTATATATTGGGCCCGTTATTCAAAGAAGAAAAAATTCCATTGAATTTTTATAACCCATTTTTTCCCCTTTACGGGGGGCTTTATGAGGTAAAAAAAGCAGTACAGTCTTTTATAGCTTTTTTTATTGGGAGGTTTGAGTTTAACATTTTTTTATAAATATATTTTTATATATATTTTATATATATTTTTTATATATATATTAAATATAAAATTTTATATAGGTATATATTATTATATATATATAATATTATATAAAAATATATATTTTTAAAATATATATATTTTATTATTATATTAATATATTATATTTTAATTTTTATATTATATTATATATAATAATATTAATAAAAAAAAATTAAAATATATATATATATAGGGGTGAGTGTGGTGTGTGTGTTTTCAAATGTCTTTTTGGGATGCCTGAATATTTTCTGAAGGACTTTTATTACACAGGGGCCAAAAAAGAAACGAAGTGATTCCCCTGACCAAAATGTTTTTTAAAACAAAAAACAGATGTCATCGGGGCAAGGAATCCTGCCAGCGTGACAAAAATTATCAACAAGGAGCCATACGAAAGTGACAGCCCTGACGATCCCTGAAAAGGGGACAACCCTACATAAAGATACCCCAAGAGGAACCATGACCACCTTTACCGGGCCCCCCCCACAGGACAGGAGACAAAATGAATACGGAAAACCGGGAAAAAAGGAAACAATGACCAAACGGGACAGCCTTTGGCCCCATGACTGAAACCATGACATACGATCCGAAGAGGAAGCCATGACCAGCGTGACAGCCCTGGGGGCCCTCCCGACAGGAAACAACCTGACATCCCAAACCCGAAAGGGAAAACCCTGACCCCGCGTGACAGCCCCCGCCCCATGAAAAGGAGACCCAAAGGAAAATCCCAAAACCCCCAAAAGGAAGCCCTGACCAGCGTGGAAAACCCCCGGCCGCATTACAGGAGACAACGGGACAAAAAGAAAACCCAAAAAAGAAGCCATGACCAGCTGACAGCCCTGGCCCGCTGACGGAGACAACTGCCCTAACCAAACCCGAAGAAGAACCCCTGACCACGTGAAAAGCCCCGACCACATTTACGGAGACAACGTGACATACAATCCCCCAAAAAGAAGCCCCTGACCAGCGTGACAAACCCCCGACCCCGCATGACAAAAAACATGACAAAACATTTCGAAAGGGAAACCATGACCACATTTCGGGAAAACAGACATTTACAGACATAACCAAAAGGGGACAAGGAAACCGAGGTGATCTCAAGAAGCCCGGATGCTACCTTTGAAACCGTGAAACCCTTGTAAAGACAATGAAAAAGGGGTAAGGAAGACTTCCCAAAACGCTGAAATTTAACGTCCCCCCATGGAAAAAAACTAGTAAGTTTATATAATTTGTAATCTGAAGAAAAGTAATTTTTAAAGACTACCTAAAACCCCGGGTTTAATGCAGTCCCAAAATAGAGATGGTAGGGCCCTTTAAATTTATAAAACCCTTACTTTTGCAGGGTTTTAAATTAATTACTTAACAATAATTCATTGTGAAATACACAGCAGTTTTCTTTCTCACAATATGTTTTATTTACCAAATGTGGGTGATGAGCTTTTGGGTCACCTCTTTTAAACTATATATCTAATTTTGGAGTTTTAAATTTTTTTTTCATGGGCCATTTACTTAGAAAGAGTCCAAAGAGGGGGAAAAATCATCCACCTTGTGTGCGCGCTCGCACAACGCATGTGTGCAAATGATATTACTGAAAAAAATGGTTTTCCCGGTAAATGGATCTGACTCGGGATTGTATCATTTGCATGGTCTGTTTGGGTTTTCTTGGAAACTGAAGGAGTTTTGGGATTTCTCAGTCTTTTAAAATTCTTTTTTTCCCCAGAATTTCAAAAAGAGTCTTTTTCAACTTCTGCTGCATATCAGAAAAAATGTTTCTGATGGTGGTTCATATGGTGACAAACCCCAACCCAAAAAGGCAACTAAACCCGACAATCAAGGGGGGGAAATAATTCCCCGGGAAAAAGCACCAAATTTTTGGGGGAATGAATTGGGTTTATACAAACATTTCATGGTAGTGGTGTAACCAGTGTTCCGTATAATTGGGGTTTTAATAGGAGAGATATGGTTTCTAACTTATGTGTTGGGGTTTTTGACCAAAAACCCCATGTGTCAGTGTAACATCTTGGTCAGAGGGCCCAAATTTCCCTTTTTTGAAAAACAAAATTTAGTGGATTCAGATAGCGTGCTTTTGAAAGTTCTCAGATTCGGGGGAACAAAAATACAAATGATGGTTGGGGGAGCAAAATTGCGTAATGCCCCAAAATTTAAAAAAATGAGAATTAATTTAACTACATTACACATACACTCAATAAAAATCATATAAAGGGGGGCAAACTTACTACCCCATGTCTCATGCATGACCTTTGTGAACTTTGACCTCAACTTGGGGGGTTTGTAAGATGTACTTAACATAAACCTGTGCTGATTATGTTTAAATCAAGTACAGTATAGAAATGATGAGATCAGGCTGATTTTTATTGTGTTTACTATTAGAAAAGTTTTTATATGATGAAAAAATGCTGGCAAAATTATGATATCAACTAACAGGTTGTGTACAGTTTGTGTCCCGTGATAAGGAGCAGCTAACCCCAAGTGACTTCGTTCCACCCACCATTTTCACAATATATATATATATATATATTTTTTTTTTGTCTTCTCTTGCATCACTGAAATTGCCGGTTTAGTTATTGCAGTCATTAGTTATTCAATTCCTGTATCTAATAACCTATCTAAAGGAAAATACAAATGATGTGGTAATTTTTTGCTCTCTGGACTCAATGTAGTATTGATTTTTTCACAAAACGGATAGGGAGATTATTTTGGTTTTATGATTTTCAAGGTGTCACGATTAAAAGATGTAAAACCGGATAGAAATATACGTTATGTTTAATATTATTTTTTCTTTATACATATATTATGTACTATTATAGCATTCAGAGTTATCAATATTGTGCAGACTATGAAAATATCTTTTCAGGAAAAGATATTTATAAAGCCATGGCACAGTAGGCTACTATGGTTTGTTCCAGTGAGTCCGAAGTCTGCATCATTGTGTTGTGACAACCTGTCTGTGTGCAATGCATCCAATCTCGTGATACATGTTTCTGTATTATTTGCCTTACCTCACCTGATATACGAAATATGCTGTTTCGATTGCCACCATGAGACTCGGCACGGATTATAAAATACAGACATATGTTTGTAAAAACTTATTCATAAGAAGACTTCTCCTCTCCATGTTAATTCATGACATTTTAGCTGCAATCTTATAACACCATCGCCTTCGAGATTTTTTTTCTATGGGGTGAAATTATTTATTTACTTCTGTATCTATATTCAAGAATCTTAAAAATGACAATCACAAGTAAATACTGTTGTGAAGATTTTGGAGAGACTTCAGTTATACTCTTAATTACTTTTTTTTTTTTGCTGAGTTTTTTCCAAACATATGTCCGTTTTACACTCACTGCTGAGATTCAAGGTGTCAACCAAAACACCCACCTTATCTAGTACGTATATCAGGTGAGCTCAGGCAAATTATACAGAAACAAGTATCACGAGGCTGGATCCAGTCTAGACGGACAGTTTGCCAAACACGATAATGCAGACTAAACTCAGATAATTCAAAGGTAAGCATACACATGATTTATTCCACCAGATATTACTGTGTAATACACATGAATCTGGTCATGTGTATTCCACATGTACAATTTCACATGAAATCAATTTGCATATTAGATCACATATCCATGTGTGTTCCACGTGTAGAATCCATGTGTATTCCACATGAATTTTGCGACATTTGCCCACTGGGGTGTATCATCTTCAGTGGCACATACAAATCAGTAGGGATGCTATAATTCGTAATATATGGTGCCTGGCGACATTAATGCAGGTGGCGACTATTTGTTATCTACGGTACTGATACGCTTTTTTCTTTCTTTGGAAGTATTTCCAAAGCAAGATTGTAATGGTGAAAATATGAATTCTGTGTCGTAGAATGACGAGCGAATGAAATATTTAAGTATGCGTCTTATTGGAGAAAATGTCTGTGGGAGTTTATAGAAAATGGTCACTGGAAAGGATAACTTAGGTAAGCATACTAGATTAATTTTATTCTCATCTTCCACCATCCATTCCACCCATCAAATCCCTTCCCATATCGTAACAAACTCCCCAAAAACACTCTAACAAAGCAGAGACCGCCTCAAACACTTGTGACTACAACAACCACTCCTACTTATCCATGAGCATTAACCGGGTAGCCTGTGGCGCAGTGGTAGCGCGCTCAGTTCTCAATTGCGGGATGCTGGGTTCAAATCCCGGCCAGGACGAGACAGATGGGCGGTCTCCTAACACCCGAGCTCCTGTCCACCCAGCAGTGAATGTGACCCAGGTGTTATTAAAGGCCTGTCCACACTAGGGGCATGCGGCGGCGGTGAGGCTGGGGGAAATTTTGTTGAAATACGACCTGCGCGTCCAAACTGTGCCTCACCGCCATGGCAGGGAGGCGACGCTCCGTCCCACAAGATTGTTTGAGGGTTCTTTTTCAATTTTTGACCACCTAAATATTTTTGCATTGGACGTATCATATCCCGTCAGAATCGGAAAAAGTGTGTTGCTTCTGAGACAGTAAATAAACATGAAATGAAAGAAAAATTAAATGAATAACAAGGATTTGAAAAAAAAAAATGTGAGAGGGGAAAATTGTTTTTATGCACTATTTCGCTTTGGTATCATTATCTTATTCCTGCTATAGTATACTGTAATTTTTTTTATATTCATGACACACAGTAATGTCTCGTGAAGATGATGGTATGTTCAGTCATCCTATATATCATCTTATGTCATCTGGTAGTTTGATAATACCATCACTGGGGCAGCACTGGGAACTACAACACGTCCCTTGAATCGGGAAGGGTTGGATTCGCCTCCGCACGACGCGCGAGGTTTTTGAAAACCTCGATTTTCAACTCCGCCAGCCTCACCCCCCAGCCTAAATGAGCCCTAGTCTGGATGGGCCTTTAGCCGGGGGTTGTGACCCCTTCCTCGGTGTAAGTATCGGTGTTCTGATGTGCATGAGGAAGCCCCCACGCCGAACTGTCTGGAGTTAAATTAGTTACAGTTTGATAACACTGGGGAACAATTGAAAAAAAAAAAATAGTTGAGTTAGATTTTTGAGCTTATTTAGACTAAAATTGGCATGCTGATTCCAATCTGTAGTCATTTTTTTCTAGCACGTCAATTTTTTTTCTCCCAGCTTACCCCCCCAGATAAGCAAAATTCCACTTGTGAGCTGAAGTAAAAACTTGCCACCCTGATTACGATTTGACTCATCGAGAGCTAGTGCAATTTGTTTGTGCAGTTACAATTGAGACAGTGCGGGGTGAGAGGTGTGCAGCTCCCAATAGGTCAGTACTATCAACTCTGCAAACAGAAAGCTGGGGATAGTAGGAATTAGAGGATTTGTTATGGCTTTTCTCTTAACCTTGTAACCAAACAACCATTTGTAATTTCTATTTCGTTTTATGCTGTTTTTTTTTGTTTTCAAAGCTTGAACTATTCCAGCTTATGTTTTTATTTACATAGGTATATATTTCTTTTGTTTCAGATCATGTCTTCTCCTGCTACGTCTCGTCGTAAATGCCTAAACAACCCTGACTCCTTCTGCTATATATGTGGTAGTTTCACCATTCCAAGTCAGAGGGCAAGCATCAGCGTATTTGTCAAACAAGCATTTTTCGCATATTTTAAAGTGAAACTCGGTGATCAAGACAAGCTATGGCCCCCTTCACAAAGTGTGCAAGCAGTTTTGTCGAGAGATTACGGATGTGGACCAAAGGAACACGTGAAAGTTGGCATTTGGTATCCCCATGGTTTGGCGAAGCAAAAAGATCATTCCACAGACTGTTACTTTTGTTTAGTGAAAACATCAGGATTTAACAAGAAAAATAAAAGTAAAATAGAATATCCTAATCTCCGTCCAGCTATAAGACCAATGCCTCATTCGCTGAAATTCCAGTGCCAGTTTTCGAACAACTACCTCCTCTAAAGATCTGAGTGATGTTGAAGAAGGCAGTGACAGCAATGATGCAGATTTTGACATTCACGAGGATTCAGTTCGTGTAGGGATTTGATCAGCCGAGTTGAATGATTTAGCACGTGATTTGGGCCTATCCAAAAGCTTCAAAAATACTACATAAAGACTGAACGAGAAAAACATATTTGAAAAAGGGAGTGAAAGTATTCATACTTTCGAACCAGAGAAAGAAACATTTCTGCAGTACTTTCGAAGTGCCAGCGGTTTTTGTTTTGCCATAACATTCCTGGTTTACTGAAGGAATTAGGGCTTCAATCTACAATCCAAATGAATGGCGATTGTTTATTGATAGCTCCAAGCGGAGCTTGAAGTGTGTCCTTCTACACAATGGCAATTTATTTGGGGGAGTCCCTATTGGGCATTCGGTCTGTCTTCGTGAAGAATATGGAGATGTAAAGAGAGTCATTGAGTTATTGCAATATAAACAAACACAATTGGATCATCTGTGTTGACCTTAAAATGGTGTCCTTCCTTCTTGGTCAACAACGTGGATACCACAAAGTATCCCTTTCCCCTTTCCCTCTGTATGTGGGATTAGCGGGAGCTCGAGAGAAGCATTGGGTTTTAGACGAATTGGCCTCCGAGATCTGAATTTTAAAACCTGGAAATCCTAACATTGTACATGAGCCCACTTGTTGACGGAAGAAAAAAAATATTCCCACCTCTGCACATAAACTAGGTTTCATGAAAAAATTTGTAAAAGCATTGTCAACTGAGGCGACTTTTTTGAAGTACATCATCTTGGCATTTCCTGGACTGTAAATTGAAAAAATCAGCCGGTGTGTTTGATGGTCCAGAAATTCGACAGCTCATAAAGATGAACATTTTCAACGGTACTATTCAGACTTTGAAAGAATGCTTGCTATCATTCAAAACGTCGTCAAGAACTTTCTTGGAAATACACGTGCAAAGTAATTACACAGAAATTGTTCAGAAACTATTGGAGAGCTACAAAGCGCTTGGTTACAACATGAGTATTAAGAACATTTTTTGCATAGCCATCTTGCCAACTTCCGGAAAATCTTGGTGCTGCAGCGACGAGAAAGGTGAACGATTTCACCAAGATTTGAAGGTTAGGAAGAAACGTTACCAGGGTAATGGGATGTGCATATGAGGGGCTGACTATTGTTGGAGCATCAAACGCGATAGTCCTCAAGTTGAACACTCCAGACAAACCCTACAAACGTAAATTTTTACCTTAACCTGCACACAATTATAGCCTTATCCTTTCAAAAAAACATGATAATGTTAAATAACATTCTATTCATGCCTTTTTCTTTCTTTTTTCCCATTGTATGTTAACCATTTGCAACTTTTTATAAAATAAGCACTTTTTACTGTTATGTACAGTATTTTTCATTTTTTTTAAGAAAACGAAAATCCTAAAAGTTCAAAAACTTTGACGTGATAGAGAAAAACTGAGATCAGTTTTGGATTCAGCACCCAAAAATTCTTAATAACAATGCCCAGACCTAACTCAACAAAAATTTGTTTTCCCCAGTGTAATCTCTCTTATCATAAGAATTGTGAAAATTATGACTAAAGCATGAAATTTTCTACCAGTGTTAGACATGCCATAAGCTTCATTTTCAGATCGGGAGGTTTAAGGCAAAATTTGCCCCTCTGAGGACCGGGAGGTCATAACCTCAAAGTATCAAAATTTTTTGTTTGGGGTCATTGGTTAATGGTAAACATGTTTATGATGTCAAACCATGCATTTGTGTTCCAATAAAAATGTCTTACATATTCCACACAGCGTGGTAAATTTTTTACAGGGGTTCTAGCTTTGACCTCTGAGGACAGTGAGAAGGTCAATTACCTCAACATATCAAATATTGATGCCAATGAATGTAAACTGTGGTGGCTGGTACTAACACAATTGTTTGTACTTGTGTGTTGCAGGATTCCCTGCCTGATTTTATCAAAGCCAAGATACAAGCATCCCAGAAACCCGATCGTCACTATGGCAAAGCGTCATATCCTCATAGACCCAGCCCAGCCCTCACGTCCCCAAGCCATCAAGACCACCCCCAAGAACTACTGGGAGCTTTTTATTCTTTGCCAAGCAAGACAGATGAACCTTGCAGTGCCCACTAAGATCAACCATGAAACCGAGTGGTAGTGGCTATGCATCATTGACAGAAGACCTCCTCCAGTTCAAGGGGCTTCGGTACATGCCAATGGAACTCAAAAGTGAGCAGACTGGGATGATGGCGAAAGGCGTAGAAGCTACCTTTAGGACACACAGTGCTCAGTGGCACAGAAATGCCGTTTAAAGTTTAACAAAAAGATGTTTGACCAGCAAACAGAGCAGAATCAGCTTCAGGCAGCAATCTAGTACCAGTGCTCCAACTGTGCACACAAAGATCACAGCTGCCCACAGGCTTCCACAGTCAACCGAGCCCCATCTGTTTTTTTTCTGCAATAAGCCAGCTGGCACTGCAGACTTGCACGAAGCATCTACAAAGGAAATTGACAAAACGTTCTGAATGTGCCACTGAATTGGGGGACACGAACTGCTACCAAGCTGTCTGCAGGAGACATGATTGCCATCGAGGCAAAATACCACGCAACTGTCTCGGTGCATTATACAAACAAAATAAGACCAGCCCACTCAAGGCCGAGGATGCGGATCGTCTGCATGGCATAGCCTTTGCTGAGCTGGTTTGGGATTCATGGAGGACATGCATGCAGATGAGGACAAAGCCCCTGTATTTAAACTCTCAGACGTGGCTAACCTCTACAAGACGAGACTGGAGCAGCTGGGTGCCACGTAACCAACAAATACACCACAACCAGACTGAAGGACAGACTTCTTTCTGTGCTTCCTGATCTGAGAGCCCCTTCTCAGGGCCGAGACACACTTTCTCTTTTTCGAGAAAGATATAGGGGCCCGCCCTGAAGAAGGCCTGTGATCATGACAGTGATGCCAAAGCACCCCAGTAAGAGCACACAGGTAGTACGTAGAGAAATGTTTCAGACCAGTCTCACCTTTGACGCACCGTTTCCACGCTGACTGCCAGAAAGATTCTGTAAACCCATCCTTCCCTTTCTCTGGTGAACATGATCCTCCGATGGGGCGAACATCAAGCACCAGACTAAGGTTGGCCAACACAAGCACCACAGCTGCTGCTCTTACATTACGCAGCTACTGGTGTTCAACCCGTGTAAAGCATGCACGCAGTGTGGAGTCAACCTCAAGGGGCGCCAAGCCGCGAGAGAGAAACCCCCCTCCCACTCTACTTGTCCCTCAAGATTCACGCTGTGACCAGGAGCAGAGGTCCCGATTGACACACTGTTCAGCCTAGGGGTGCCTAGGGATGGCTAGATGCCTAAAAGACTGCCTGGGAGACTTGGAAAAGTGTTCTCACAGGTGATGATGCCTTTTGAAGAACTCTTACGCATGCCAAAGTGGTGTGAGTGAGGAGTCAATGTCACTGCTGGAGCGCTTCGTTGTGCTGATGTATGACCGCACCAGTTGACACCATGGAAGTGAACGATGCTAGGAAACAGCTCTTCGCACACAAGTCTAGGGCTCTAAAAAAACATTCCCCCAACGCAGGCAGCACTCCCCAGCACATCAAACGTGCATCTCTCAGGGCAACTGCTGGAACCAAACTCTGGTCCTGAATCCAGAGTTACCCAAACCCATCTGACTGGGCTGGACAAAGGAGGCTTCTGGGTGGCAGCCTCTTTGGACGACACTGCCAGAGCCATCAAAAACTTGCCACGAAACTGATTTCCCCTGCGGCTGCAAGAATGGATTTTACCGGCCGCTGCAAGTGCACCAAGGCTGCACTCAATGCACTGCATTATGTGCAAAGTTCGGGAGACTGTTAAAGGTGCAATCAGACACCTTTATATTTATGGGGTCTATATGGATAATGTGTTTTGTATTACATGTACCGGTATGTACTATACATGTGTCCCGAGGTAACTGACCTCACTGTACTTTAAGGCTTATAGACTATGTTCAGTGCACATTGAAAATTAAGGTTGCACAGATGATCTTACAACACATTTTAGCAAGCTGTTCTGGACACCACAATAACCTAAATGGGGTATTTTAATAAATTTGTTTTTCTGAGGTCACTGACCTCATTTAAAACACTTTTTCAGTCATGGTTGCATCCTGTGATTATGTATAAATAAACTCTTCCAGAAGAAAAGGGACGAACACATGGGAACATACCTTTTTAATGATTCCCAAAACTGACAAACTGCACCAGAATCGTGAAAAAATGACAATTTCAATGTAATTGTGGGGCATTGACCTCTCATTATCCTCAGAGGTCAAAACTGACTTACTTCCCGATCTGAAATGTACCTTATGGTATGTACTAACAAATGGTAAAAATTTCATGCTTTAGTCATAATTTTCATAATTGTTTTTGATTATCTGCTGCACTAAATGGGACATAATACTCCCAAAATGTCAGTAAGTGAAACATGGCGGTGGACCGTCCCTGCACAAGGGTACCTGACATGTATTGCAATCCTGCGCTGCGGTATCAGTAGAGGCCCCCGGTTGTAGTGTACTACACACACGGTGCCGGAACAACACTTTTACAAAAACTTCCACATTTCGGTAATACAAGTTTCCCCAAGTTTCTTTTATGCAATCAATAACAATTATTATTTAAGGCTAATTCTCTTTGGTTACAATTTAGAATGGTTGGCTGTCACTAACATAGAAAACATATTCACAGCGTCTATGATTTGATTAATTATTAATCCATTTTCCGTCCATTAATTGTAACGTCTGATTCTGATGTGACAGTGGCATAGTTTTCAACATGAAAACAACATGTTTCTGATTAATATATTTCTTGCGACGTGATTATTATTATTTTTTTTTCATTTGTACCTATAGCATATCCCTATTTACTATTTTTGTCTATTGCGCCTGTGGGCAGTGACCTCCAGGGCTGGGATGGTATCTCAGGCTCACTTGAGGGCTGTGATGGTTGGCCTCGCCTGTGGTGGTGTAGGAAGGATTTTTACAGTGACGCCTGTGATTAGAGGCTCATGGAGGCTGATTAAAGGCCCCCTGTGTCCTCCGATGCGCTTGCAATCGAAGGTAGAGTTAATGGACAGTATGTGGGTTTTCTTAGGCCACTCGACGGTGCAGAAAGATCTTCTACCACACCTGGGCGACGTGACCCTCTGATGGGTGACCTCCTCGTGACCCCAGCCTCGGGCCTTCATGCTAACTCTGGGCCACTGTGACTGATAACAGGGATAACAGGTCGCAGGAGTGCAGCGATCCATATTCGTATAGTACGCGTCGCCACAGCCCCAGCGGATAGCCATGTTCTATTTATCTCAGATTCTTCCGATTGATAATAATAGTAATGATGATGATAATAATAATAATAATAATAATAATAATAATTTAATTTCGCCCGAGGGCATGCACAGCCAAAAAAAAAAACACAAACACACATATTATACATACACAGTGAAAAAAAAAGAGGAAATAAACTTCAGTTCTATTAAAATACAGATGCATACATATAGAGAGGAAAAAAGAAAAGAAATGAACTTTAGTACTATTAAAAATTTAAATACAGATAATATACATACATTTTTACCCTTCTTAGTATGGTTATTTTACGGGTAACGGGTTCACTCCATGTTGATACTGGTTGACTAACCTGTAAGGGTGATTGCCGGATGATGCCCTCTTGACGGGCTGGTAACTTGCTTCGTTGCCCAGAGGTACACATCAAATAAAGTGGTATGTATGGGCTAAACGTGGTCGAGCGGTTCTTACGTAATTTATAAGTATTCTTTAGTGCCAAAGGATTCGAGTAAGACAATATTCTACAAACGATATATATTATACATATATGTACACTTGTGAGGGTTTATACAATAATATTGTCACGCAGTTCGTTAAGTAACGGCCAATGAAACTAATGTCTAGGAGACAGAGCCGGGAACAGTTAATGACGTGACAAGGTACTCCACACCCCCAGGTGTGGGGTACACACAGACACACAGGAAGGTGTGTCGTGAATAGGAGCGCAAGGCTAACGCGTCTCCTGTAGCTCTCCGTGTTCTGTCCCCTCTCCGGCCAGTTGCAGCATATAAGGAAAGGAGGCCGGAACTGACAGGTTCCGGTGGACATGTCTCTCAGGCCTGTTGCACTCTCGTCAGCGTCATCATCCTTGGGCAGAGCGCTGAGATGATACACACACAACTTGTGTGTGTAGTCTGGAACCAGGGCGAGGTGTCTACGTGTTGCATCAAGACACCAGGTTGATTGTCCACGTCATCCTTATGGGCCATGGCGTGATACTTCGTCAACATAACCCCATCAAAAGATGTCAGCACTCAGCATCCGCTAGGCGCCAGTACAAGACACACACACACTCAGACATACTGTATTAGTATCGATTAACACATACATATAATATAACCAGTACGCTAATAACATACAGAGAGAAAAAAGAGGAAATGAACTTCAGTACTACAGCTAAGTATTAGTTATCCGACCTTGGGGGGACCGAAGGTAGGTCGGATGATTGGAATAGTCGGATGTTCGGATGTACATAATTTAATAAATATAATAAAGAATAGATATATAATGTACAGGTGTACTGGTTGGTGTAGGTGTTTGCCTGGCAGCTCTCTTGAATGTTTCCTGCAAGGTTAACTGCTTTGATGATGCTCTTCTATAACTTAGAAACCTGGAGTGCAACATATACTGGTTCATGACTTCCTGAGTTGTGAATTCATTCCTTGTTTCCATGAAGGAAATTAATTTTTCTAAACCTTGTTGTGCATCATCCCAAGTCACTTGTGAATTTCCGTCATTAGTTTCTGTACCAGCATAAAACTTGAACAAGTTATCTTTGGACTTTAAAATGTCCACCACAGTCGTCTTGCCGATGTTAGATTCCCGACATATATCTTGTCTAGGAACACCTTGTTCTACTTTCCTTATAATATTTACTTTCTGTTCAATGTTCAACACAACACGCTTACGTATAGTACTTGTAGACAACATTATTCATTGTAGAAAGTAAAATAAATGGCCAAAACAAGACACAAAGTGGTGGTGAAGCAGCCAACAGCAAGTGTAAATAAACTCTGCAAACACCCGNCAGAAACAACCTAACATATCATATTGATGCAATGAGAACGTGGTGGCTGGTACTAACACAATTGTTGTACTTGTGTGTTGCAGGATTCCCTGCCTGATGTTCAAAACCAAGATACAAGCATCCCAGACCTAATCGTCACTATGGTAAAGCGTCATATCCTCATAGACCCAGCCCAGCCCTCTACGTCCAAGCAATCAAGACCACCCCCAAGAACTAACTGGGAGCTTTGTATTCTTTGCCAAGCAGAGACAGATGAACCTTTGCAGTGCCCACTAAGATCAACCATGAAACCGAGTGGTAGTGGCTATGCATCATTGACAGAAGACCTCCTCCAGTTCAAGGGACTTCGGCACATGCCAATGGAACTCAACGTGAGCAGACTGGATGATGGCGATGGCGTAGAAGCTACCTTGAGGACACACAGTGCTCAGTGGCACAAGAAATGTCGTTTAAAGTTTAACAAAAAAATGTTTGACCAGCAGAACAGAGCAGAATCAGCTTCAGGACAGCAATCTAGTACCGGTGCTCCAACTGTGCACACACGATCAGCAGCTGCCCACAGGCTTCCACAGTCAACCGAGCCTATCTGTTTCTTCTGCAATAAGCCAGCTGGCACTGCAGACTTGCACGAAGCATCTACAAAGGAAATTGACAAGAACGTTCTGAGATGTGCCACTGAATTGGGGGACACTGAACTGCTGGCCAAGCTGTCTGCAGGAGACATGATTGCCATTGAGGCAAAATACCATCGCAACTGTCTCCGTGCATTATAGTCTAGTCAAAATGTGGCTGAACCTCAAACAAATTGCTAACAAAGGTTTTTAACTTGGATATTGGGCATGAATAACCTCTCTTTCGGATAAAAAAAAGTTTACCAAAATTAACCTTGCCGAAAGGGGTCAACGGCCGCCATCTGTAAAATCCAACGGGGAAGATCTCCGACCCGCCGCCACAAACGGTTTTTTCCTCCTCTTATCCAGAATAATTAAGCTAGGTCAATAATTTTTTTACACCAAATGCATGACTATGTACTGCCATTACCATACAATTTTCATCAAAATTGGTACAGTCGTTTTTGTGCAAAAAAAATAAAACCGATAAACTAGAAATAAAAAAATATTTTTTGCATGAAAACCCACACAGGGCCCACCCCAAGCCAGCTTGACATTTTCTTGGTGTTTTAAATTGTAATGATAGGTAGCTATATGCTTAACAATAAACTAACACCAGAAAATGACTAGCCCCTGCCATTGTTTTCATGCTTTTTTTTATTTCTTATACAAATATGAATATAAAAGGGTACAAAAACAGACTAAGTAGCCTTTTTCAAGGCAACAATTTTCACATTAATTCCTGACATTTCATAAAAAAATAGGTCCAAAATAAGTACAACTTACAATAATGGAATGGTCAGTTGGTCGAATGCTGGGGCAAGGCTCTTGCATAACCACCACAGAACAAGTTCATGAACGGACCAAAGAACATTTCTTGTCAAGAACTAGTCACAGGTAATTTCATCATCATCAAGATCACTGTCACTGTGGTGAGTTGGTGCAGTGGAGGCCTTTGCAATCACCACACAAGTTTGAACAGTGAATGCCATGTTTACTGCAACTGCATCTTGCTGTACTACACCCTGAAGTACAGTTACACCTAATTATAGCCAACAAATTTACAGGACCAGCTGGCAAGTCAGTCATGATTGGTTGTAATTTACCATCTGAAAGTTTCCATCCCCACTCGTCAGGTTTTAGCTGGTTTCTACCTTTCCATTCCTGAACTTGGAAGTAAACTCGAAGGCTGTGGAATTTCGTAGCTGCTCTTGTTGGTGGCAATGATTTGGCCTCAACATACTTTGAGCATTTTACAACCTTTTCCTTAAAGCGCCTCAGTCGGAGATGATTGATGTTTTCCCCATCATTACCATTGTACAGGCACACTAAAGCCTTCTCCCCAGCTTCAATAACCTCTTCTGAACTGCTATCCTTGCCAAACACTTCTGCCAGTTTGAGGAAGTTTCTATTGTTCATCACCTTTCGAAGGGACGCTGCCTTCCCAATTCCATGAACACTGGATGTACAATCACAACCCAGTAGTGCATGGATGAAAAGAATGTTGGAACAAACCACATCTCCCAAAGATTTCCTCATCTCTTTGATGTTCCAGACTTTCACACTTTTTTGCACTAGCCTTTGGTTGTGGCGTGAAGTAGATATTGTAACCGTCATCTCTATTGGCATGATAACATAGAAGGACCAATAGGTCAGTGTCATCTGCTATCAAAATGGTTTCTCCTGTCTGTGCCAGTTCTAGAGCAGTCTTCACAATCAATACGTCAGCGTCTCCAGATGCATGGACTACTTTACAACCTGCTTCCTCCAAACTCTTTCCCAGCAAGTTGATGAACAATTGTTTGTTTTCTTGATTAGCTAGGAAAACATCCTTTTTTAATTTGAACACCATTTTAGGGGTCAGTAACACCTTAACACCAACAGAGCCCCCTGCTCGGCGTCGGTGAGTCGCGTCTTTAATGGATGGACCACTTTCATATCCATCAAAGACAATGCATGCTTTTCCATATCTAGTTTGACATATCTGCGGTATCGGGCACAGATCTCATCAAATGTGTGACCTTTTTGCCATGGGAGGCGTTGAAGTAGTGCTCCACCATCTAAGAGATACTGTGGATCTGAAGACTGTGGACCTGATTGTACAGGGGAAGTCAGTTCCCATATTGCGTCTGCCAAAGCCGGTTTCTTTGCCTCTCGCGGCAGTCCGAAAGAATTAAAAAGTGCAGGTGGGTAACCACAAAGCTCATACTGGAAATGTTCTTGCTGCTGCTGAGTTGGGGGTTCATTGGTAGATAGCACACACAGTCTCTGGAATAGGAGTTGTGGATCAGTCTCAACTGCTTCATCTTTGCTGAGCGAAACTTTTGACCCAAGTGTAATTGCCTGATCCTTTCTTTTAAAAGTGTACTCGTGGACATTTTTTCCAACCATTGAAGCTATGATTGTCTCTCCTATGGAGTTTGCTTTGTCCACATTCCCCTTTTTTTGTCTCCAGTTACTCCATTTGAAATGCTGTGAATGGACGGATCTTCCGTGAAAGGGTCATATGTCTGGAGAAACGCAACGAGCTTCCATGTATCCCTCACATCTCGCTCTTTTCTTGCTGAAGTAGCCTCCTGGTGCTGGTCACTAGTGCCATAACGAATGCCTGCTAGTTCTTGCATTGTAAACTTGATTTCAGCACACGCTGGCAGTGATAGCGTCCAAACTAATCGTTGAATTTCGTCCATTCCTCTGCCATGAGTAAGACCTCCAGACGTCTTCATGCTTCTCATTAGCACCTGCTCAATAACCAGATCCGTCGACAAGCCAGCCCAGTAGCGATCACTCCGTCTAATCACATGGAATCCTTCAGAAAATTTCTGGTACACTTCAGGATGGCTTGTCGGCAGCCCCTCCATTTGCTGCAAGTACAAGTAGGCCGACTTTGCATATAGGATGTGTCCTGCTGCAGCGAATATTGGCAGCATTTTCCTTACAGCGTCAAGGTGCAATTCCCAGTTAGAATATAACAGAATATTAGATCCTAATAACAAATTAAAAGGATAACTATAAGATTAGAAAAGCAGGTATATATTTATATAAAGTAGATATATTTAATTATACTACACTAACTATTCATTTTAACTACAACATTTACGCTGGTATTGTAAAATACCAGGACTAGGGAATTCCCAAGATATTCTAATGCCAAAGTCAAATTATAGCTACATCATAGCTATATTTAATTAATTATTTTTTTATTTTAAGGTCCAATTTGGACAAAAGAGAAAAGAATTCCACCTATCGTTGGCCTCTTAAATTAAATGTATGAACTGCGGATTCAAACACTGTCATTGCTGGTTGTGTCATATTAGTTTGCCTGGCATCCCTGTGTATGTTCAGTAATCATGCCAAAAATAATGAGTGAGTAATGAAGTTGACGCTGTTTAGTCTGAAAGACTATTTCACAGCAGAAATATAAGAAAAAGAGAGTGGACAGAAAGTGGAGAAAATATTAAAGGAAATACAGAGATGAGGATTAAAGGAAATAAAGCTGGGTAGAGTGCTTGCCAAATGATGGCGGCCGTTGACCCCTTTATCGGTTTTAATTTTTTGGCACAAAAACTACTGTACCAATTTTGATCAAAATTGTATGGTAATGGCAGTACATAGTCATGCATTTGGTATAAAAAAATTATTGACCTAGCTTAATTATTATGGATAGAGGAGGAAAAACAACGTTTGTGGCGGCGGGTCGGAGATCTTCCCGTTGGATTTTACAGATGGCGGCCGTTGACCCCTTTCGGCAAGGTTAATTTTGGTAAACTTTTTTTTATCCGAAAGAGAGGTTATTCATGCCCAATATCCAAGTTAAAAACCTTTGTTAGCAATTTGTTTGAGGTTCTGCCAAAAAATCAGCTAGATTGACTGGACTATTATACAACAAAATAAGACCAGCCGCACTCAAGGACGAGGATGCGGATCGTCTGCATGGCATAGCCTTTGCTGAGCTGGTGGTATTCATGGAGGACATGCATGCAGATGAGGACAATGCCCCTGTATTTAAACTCTCAGACGTGGCTAACCTCTACAAGACGAGACTGGAGCAGCTGGGTGCCACGGTAACCAACAGAATACACACAACCAGACTGAAGGACAGACTTCTTTCTGTGCTTCCTGATCTGAGAGCCCATTCTCAGGGCCGAGACACACTTCTCTTGTTTGAGAAAGATATAGGTCCCGCCCTGAAGAAGGCCTGTGATCATGACAGTGATGCCATGCACCTAGTAAGAGCAGCACAGGTAGTACGTAGAGAAATGTTTCAGACCAGGTTCACCTTTGACGCACCGTTCCACGCTGACTGCCAGAAAGATTCTGTGACACCATCCCTCCTTGCTCTGGTGAACATGATCCTCGATGGTGCGAACATCAAGCACCAGACTAAGTTGGCCAACACAAGCACCACAACTGCTGCTCTTACATTATCGCAGCTACTGGTGTTCAACAGTGTAAAGCATGCACGCAGTGTGGAGTCAACCTCAGTGCGCCACAGCCGCGAGAGAGAAACCCCACTCCCACTCTACTTGTCCCTCAAGATTCATGCTGTGACCAGGAGCAGAGGTCTGATTGACACACTGTTCAGCCTAGGGATGCCTAGGGATGCCTAGATGCCTAGAAGACTGCCTGGGAGACTTGGAAAGTGTTCTCACAGGTGACTGATGCCTTTGAAGAACTCTTACGCATGCCAAGTGGTGTGAGTGAGGAGTCAATGTCACTGCTGGAGCGCTTCGTTGTGCTGATGTATGACCGCACCAGTGATACCATGGAAGTGAACGATGCTAGGAAACAGCTCTTCGCACACAAGTCTAGGGCTCTAGAAAACATTCACCCACCCAGGGGCAGCACTCCAGCAGCACATCAAAACGTGCAGCTCTCCAGGGCAACTGCTGGGAACCAAACTCTGGTCCTGAATCAGAGTTACCGAATCCCATCTGAGTTGGAGGGCTGGACCAAAGGAGTCTTTCTCGCGTGGCAGCCTCTTTGGACGACAACTGCCAGAGCCATCAACCTCTTGCCACGAACTGAAATCCCCTGCGGCTGCAAGAATGGATTGTACCGGCCGCTGCAAGTGCACCAAGGCTGCCCTCAAGTGCACTGCATTAGTGCATGTTCGGGAGACTGTTAGTGTGCAATCAGACACTGTTCATATTTTATGGTCTAATGGATAATGTGTGTGTATTACATTGTACCGGTATATACAGTACATGTGTCTGAGGTAACCGACCTCACTGCCTACTTTAAGCTTATAGACTATGTTCAGTGCACATGAAAATTTAAGTTGCACAGATGATTTACAAACACAATTTATGCAAGCTGGTTCTGGACACCACAATAACCTAAATGTGTATTTCAATAAATTTGTTTTTCTGAGGTCACTGACTCATTTTAAAACACTTTTTCAGTTATAGTTGCATCCTGTGATTATGTATAAATAGGATCTCCAGAAGAAAAGGGACAACACATGGGCAACATACCTTTGAATGATTCCCAAAAACTGACAAACTGCACCAGGGAATCGTGAAAAAATGAAATTCAATGTGCCTTGGAGGTATGTGGACACGCATGTTACTGCTCTTCATTTTTCGGAGGTCAAATCTGACTTTACGCACCACTGGCACTTGAAAAGTGTACCTCCGTAGGTATGGTGTAAATCCAGCACTGGTAAAAATTCATGCTTTAGTCATAAGTTCACATTGTTATGATTATCTGCTGCATTAAATGGGACATAATACCCCAAATGTCAGTAAGTGGAACATGGTGTGTGACACGTCCCCTGCACATGGGTACCGTGACATGCTATCGCAAACCCTGCGCTGCCGGTATCAGTAGAGGCCCCGGTTGTGTAGTGCACACACACGGTGCCGGAACAACACTTTTACAAAAACTTCCACATTCGGTAATACAAAGTTTCCCCAAGTTTCTTTTATGCAATCAATAACAATAATATTTAAGGGCTAATTCTCTTTTGTTAAAATTTTGAATGGTTCTCTTTGGGTACAATTTTGAGATGCCGTTAATTGGCTGTCATAACATAGAAAACTATTCACAGCGTCTATGATTGATTAATTATATATTATTATCCATTTTCGTATTAATGTACGTCTGATCTGATGTGAAATATGTGGCATAGTTTTCAACATGAAAACATCATGTTATGATTAATATATTTTCTTGGCGACGTTGATTATTATTATTTTTTTGCATTTTGTCCCTATAAGGCATATCTATATTTACTATGTGGTCTATTGCGACCTGCTGAGGCAGTGACCCTCCAGGGCTGTGGATGGTTATATCAGGCTCACTTAGGGCTGTGATGTTGGCCTCGCTGTGGGGTGTAGGAGGGATTTTACAGGACGCCTGTGATTAGAGGCCATGGAGGCTCATTAAAGGACCCCCTGTGTCCTCCGATGCACTTGCCAATCGAAGGTAGAGTTAATGGACAGTATGTGGGTGTTTTAGGCCACTCGGACGGTGTGCAGAAAGATCTTCTACCCCCCCCCCCCCCCCCCAGAAGAGGTAGCGACGCGATGAGCGAGTGTGATGCAGTGTAAGTACGGGCGGTGGAATTAGATTTAGAGACATGCAACGTGATGCTGGACTGACTCCCTTGTATTAAAATAAACTAAAACACTCCATCTTAAACCATTAGCTCAAACACTCAAAAGTTGATGGAATGTAAGAGAGTGTGTGTCTTGGGATTATGGCTCGCTCTGAGGGCAAGGGGAAAAGGGAACGGGGAAAGTGTAGGGGGAGGTTGAAAATAGGTAGAGTACAGTGAAGGGGATTTTAAAGGGAAGGGGTTAGGAGAGTGTACATACTGCTGCCGCTGTTTTAGTTTTTTTGACGTTATTTTTTCTACCTTACAAAAACAGGTAGGCTGGAAACGCTTGGCCTAGCCAAAAAGTCTCAATCCGTGACAGCCATCGTGGCGGCGGCTTGACGCTAAAATGGGTAATGAGACCACTGAGTTAAGCGAGAGGAATCCCAGTCAATCCTTCGTGGCGGACGTGACCCCACAAGCCCTGGAGGGGACACACACACCCGGGCGACGTGACCCTTGATGGGTGACATCCTCGTGACACCCAGCCTCGGGCTTCATGCAACTCTGGGCCACTGGTGATGAGCGGATAGCCAAGTTATATTTCTCCTCAGATTCTTTCCCTACCGATGATAATAATAGTAACTAGCGGGGGGGGGGGGCACTCAGTAGAGAGCATTACCTCCGCCCGAAATATTTCATCAATTGGTTGCATGAACTAATATCTATTGTATAATATATATATATAATTATTATATATATATATATTCATATATATATGATCTATATATATATATATAGATGCACTCAGTATGGCGCATTACTTCCGGGCCGACTATTTCATCAATGGTGCCATGGCAACAGTTGTCAATAGATTTCATCAAAATTAAACCCGTTTCTTCCTATACAAAATGAGACTTGGTATACAGAGTTGGTTCCAAATTATTCGTAAACTTTCGAGAAAGCCTGCACACTAACAAACAGACAGACAGACAGATCGGGGTGAAAACATAACCCCTCCAACTTCGTTGGCGGAGGTAATGATGATGATGATAATAATAATAATAATAATAATAATAATTTAATTTCGCCCGAAGGCATGCACAGCCAAAAAAAACAACACAAACACTCATGTTATACATACACAGTGAAAACTAGGAGGGGGGGGGGGCACTCAGTAGAGCGCATACCTCCGCCCGAATATTTCATCAAATATACGTATATATATATATACGTATATATACATATATATGCACTCAGTATGAGCGCATACCTCCGGCCGAATATTTAATCAATTGGTTGCCATGGCAAACAGCTGTTCTGTCAATAGATTTTATCCAAAATTAAATCAGATCTTCCTTATACCAAATAGACTTGGTATACTGAGTTTGGTCCAAATCTATTCGTAACTTTTCGAGAAATCCTGTGCACTAACAAACAGACAGACAGACAGACAGACAGACAGACAGACAGACAGACAGACAGATCGGGGTGAAAACATAGCCCCTCCAACTTCGTTGGCGGAGGTAAAAAAGAGGAAATAAACTTCAGTACTATTAAAATACAGATGCATACATATATACTATTAAAATACAGATGCATACATATAGAGAGGAAAAAAGAAAAGAAACTAAGGAGGGGGGCACTCAGTAGAGCGCATATCTCTGCCGGATGTATGCGCTCTAAAACAAACAGTTGTTATTCGATTTCATCCAAAATTATATCAGTTCTTCCTTATACCAAATAGACTTGGTATACAAAGTTTGGTCCAAATCTATTCGTAACTTTTCGAGAAATCCTGTACACTAACAAGCAGACAGACAGATTGGGGTGAAAACATAACCTCCCTCCAACTTCGTTAGCGGAGGTAATGAACTTTAGTACTATTAAAGATTTAAATACAGATAATATACATACATACAGAGAGAGAAAAAAGAGGAAATGAACTTTAGTACTAATAAAATACCAGACTAATAGAAAGGTTACGACCACCCAATGCAGTGACCACTCGTCCCTCGGCCACGACCTGCATGACGCCCCGGGGTAATTAGCCACCGGGGCGTGGTGTGGCGCCCATCACACCTGCCGCCCATCACCAGGTAGCGGCCACCTTGTGTGTGTACAGGGGAGCAACGCCTTAACTCACTCCCCGTCCACACTCATTACTTCCACCCCCTTGAATTCCCTCTTATAAAATCCTCTTATAACCCCTTGAATTCCCTCTTATAACCCCTCTTATAGCCCCTTGAATTCCCTCTTATAACCCCATGAATTATCTTAACTTCTCTTGTAACCCCTTGAATTCCCTCTTATAACCCCTTGAATGTCTTCTTATAATCATCTGTTATAACCCCTTGAATTCCCTCTTATAATTATCTCTTATAACCCCTTGAATTCCCTTATAATTCTCTCTTATAACCCCTTGAATCCTTCCTTCTTATAATTATCTCTTATAACCCCTTGAATACTTCCTTCTTATAATTCTCTCTTATAACCCCTTGAATACTTCCTTCTTATAATTATCTCTTATACCCTTGAATACTTCCTTCTTATAATTATCTCTTATAACCCCTTGAATACTTCCTTCATATAATTATCCTCTTTTAACCTCTCCCAATCCTTACGTAAACTTTTCCTTATGGCTACTTACGTAATAAAAACCTTTTATACTTTTTTCTTCAGCGTAAAAAACTTCTCGTTATATTTATTTTATTCCTTTCATCTCCTTTCTACACCTTTTCCGTGTTGTGTATCTTTTTACGAACGCTCACATTCTTCAATTTCACTTCTACACGTATCTTGAAAAAAAGTTCTTCCATGCATTCCACTGCCAAATCTCATAAATCTACTAAGATCGTCTCATATAATTATTCCTGTCGATTGCTTTTCCTTGCGTTTGGGTGGTCGGTCCTTCGCTTACCGCCGCAAAGTGTTGGGTAAATACAAAACTTACAAGGCGGAAATCACACTCACCGAACTCAGGCGATCCGCATCCTTTTGGTCGGGTCCTGAAAGAAGAGTTTCGAGGGTTCTCGTTCACGACGAAAGGAGGCTGGACTTACGATGCCGGAACTCTATGTTCCTTCCACTATTCTGTTAATGGAGAAAGAATAACTGTATGTGAGAGAGAGAGAGATAGAGAGAGAGAGCAAGATGAGAGAGAGAGAGAGAGAGAGAGAGAGGAGAGAGGAGAGAGAGAAGAGAGAGAGAGAGAGAGAGAGAGAGAGATAGAGAGAGAGAGAGAGAGAGGAGAGAGCGGAAGCGGGAGAGCGAGAGCGAGGCGAGAGCGAGAGCGAAAGCGAAGCGAGAGCGAGCGACGATCGAGCGAGAGAGAGAGAGAGAGAGAGAAGAGAGAGAGATAGAGAGCGAGAGGAGAGAGAGAGAGAGAGATAGAGACAGACATAGAGAAGAACTCACACAAAGGACAAACGCAAATACGAGAAAACGGACACAAAGATTAGAAAGAGGAATATAAAGAAAGAAAGGAAAGTATAGAGAAACAATAGATTTATCTTATGAAGAGATAGAATAACGATGGTAGGAGGGAAGAATTATATAAAGAAAATGAGGAGAGAAGAGAAACAGAGAGTCCATCACTAATGATCGAGGAGAAGATATGAGACGAGAGATTTCTGTCGAGGAGGAGGTAAGCAAGAGAAGGTGAGTTTTTATGAGGGAAGGAAGGAAGGAAGGAAGGAAGGAAGGAAGGAAGGAAGGAAGGAAGGAAGGAAGGAAGGAGGAGAGTAGAGGGTTGGGTAGAGGTTTAGCATGGATGGGATGGGTTTATGAAGGGCAGAGCAGAGCAGGAAAGCAGAGTGAAAGATGGTTATGGTGGTGGAGTGTGAGGAAAAATTAGTGTGAGAGACTGAGAGAGTGATAGGTAAGGGCAAGCAAAACGAGATAGGATGATATGAATGGCAATGATGATGAATGGCGGAAGATGAGAAGGAGAAATATAAAACATTAAAAAAAACAATATATTCAGTCAACATAAGAAAAAAACCCAGATAAAATTGATGTAATAAAATTACATCCAAATGAGTCAGCACAAATTACCGCCAAACAACAACAACAAACAAAGGGAAATAAGAAAATTATTATAACAACAAAAAAACAAATGATAAAATAATATCACACACGCACACGCACACGCACACGCACACGCACACGCACACGCACACGCACACGCACATACACACACACACACACACACACACACACACACACACACACACAGGAAACAATCAGCGACATCAAACAACACCATGACGTCATCACCATTGCATGACTGCCAGCCAATCAGCGCTCTCCACATCCATTTTTGCCAAGTCGCTTTCCACAAAAGACTAACAATTCCACCGGGCGAATATTTCTCTAATATATATGTATTCCGGAGTGCAAATATTCAGCGGCGTGCCGGAACGTACTCAGTATTCCTCAATAACCGGCCTGCTCGTTCCTGGGTGATATACAAGAGGGTGCCGGATTCTTTATGGCAGAAACAATTTTCCGGCCATTTATGTATCCTCTCCCATGGATTTAGGCGCCAAAAAATGCTTCAGAATAAAGACAATAACATTTACACAGCTAACTAGTCCAGTACATTGGTATAGTTTTCTTTTATATGCGGCGTTTCCAATTTTTGGACAATATTCCATGGAACAACTAAAACAACTACACAATTATAAATAAAATAATGCAGTGAAAAGGAAGGCAAATCAACAACAACAAAAACATCAGAGTGTGCTACATACGTGCATTAACTTGCATTATCCCTAAAACCGGAAAATGGACAGTAATCCTCCTTCAAGTGATGTGGTAGATTTTCACTGTGTCCGTGAATAATTTAGTTGTAGTTTATAAGGAAGAAGTGGATAGATAGATAGAGAGATAAGATAGTGGATAGATAGTTGTGCATATTATTGCAGGTTTATTTGAGCTCCCTGTAAGGAGTTGCAATGCCAAAAGTCAACACTTGTCTGGTGACATGGGCCACTTGTTCCTAAAAAGGAGCAGCAGCAGTCAACATTCACCACTCATCAGTCACCATTCACCCAGCAGTCACCAGTCACCTAACATCATGTATGTATGATCAAGCATCAAACTTGTATGATGAACTATACATTCTGATTCAAGAAGTAGACCAAAGAAAAGATAGACCGTGTGTATTCACCTAGTTATATTTTACAGAGCCTGAGCTACGCTCGTATGGCCCCGCCTCCATAGCTACATTTTATTATTCATCCTTAATGCTTAGTGTTGGCCGAAGCCACCACCTCGAGAGGCGGGTCACAAACCCCCGGCTAACACCCAGTACCCATTCACTGCTGGGTGGACAGGGGCTCGGGTTTTAAGAAGACCGCCCGTCTGTTTTCGCTCCACCCGGGGGGCGAAGAGACATACACACAGGTGTGTGTGTGTGTGTTGTGTATGTATATATATATATATATATATATATATATATTTTATATATATATATATATATATATATATATATATATATATATATAATATATATATATGTGGTGTGTCACTGTGTGTGCGTGCGTGTGTATATATATATATATATATATATATTTTATATATATATATATATATATATATATATATATATAAAATATATATATATATACATAATATATATATATATATATATACATATATATATATATATATAACTATAAAATACATATATAATATATATAATATATATATTACATTATATATATTTTATATACATATATATAATATATATATATATATATATAATATATATTATAATATATATATATATATATATATATATTAAAATATATATATATATATATATATATATATAATATACTTATATATATATATATATATAATATATATATATATATATATATATATAATATATATATATATAATATATAATATATATATATACATACATATATATATATAATAGATTTTTTACATAATAATCACAGTACACCCACGCACATATAATAATATATTATATATATATATATATATTATATATATATATATATATATTAGGCCCTTAGAGCTAGTGCACTAAGCTATAGGATAGGAAAGACCCCCCCCCCAGGGCAAACCCGGGGGTATACAGGCAACCTTCCCCACATGGTTAGGTAACCAGGCTACACTCAGATCTGAAAGAAAAAGAAACCACGTCGGCAAGCCGTCCAACCCTGCTGGGGCCGGTGGTCCACCACCCGGCCCGGGCTATCATTCTTCTTTTTGCCCTCATCGAGTCAACAACTCGGGACGTTCCTGTAACAGTGGGTTTTTCGGTTCGGCTGGAAACCATACCACCTGAACCTGGCCTGGTGAGCACCTGCGGTTTTTTTTTTTTTTTACGGGGGTGTGAGTGAAGTTTTTCCCCATTCATGCTTGGAATCCTTTGTAGGATTCACGGCCATGAGGTTTTTTATTCTTCCTCCCTGTTTGGGCCAGCTGTGCTAAAAAATTTTTTGGCTGGTGTCTGTGTTGTGGGTTACGCTCCCCCCCCGGGGGCGCGGGTTTCACCCCTTTCTCCCCTGGGCCTTTTTCCCCCCCAGGGGGTCCCGGGGCCGACACCTGTCGGTTTTGTCGTTTTACCCAGAAAGCCCCACCCCCCGCCGGACCCTCCCCAAAGGGGTGGTGCGGGGGGTTGGTGGTATGGTTGCCCGTGTGAGCTGAGATGGGCGGATGGACGTCGTTCACCCAGCCACACGCCCCACCCCGCCCCGGACCCCCCAAGGGCTGGTGCGAGGGTGGGGTTCCTGGACTGCCCCCTGGAAGCAGCGACGGCCGCCCCCCACCCCCGCCCGGACCCTCCAGGGGCCGGTCGGGGTGTTTGGGAGTTCCCCCGGGTGCCATGGTGAGCTAAGATGGGGGGGGTGGTTTCATCGCTCTTGTGGTGCTCAACCACCCCCCCCCCCGCCGGACCCTCCCCTGGGGGCCGGGGGAAAGGGGGGTGACGGTCCCTGGCTGGGCCCGTCGACCTCCCCCCCTCCCCCGGGCCATCCCCTTTCCGGGGGGGGGCGGGGCAAAAGGGTGTGGCGAGCAGGGGGGGTTTGGGGGGGTTTCATTGTTGCTCAGGCCCTTTTCCCCCTTTACGTTTTACCCTTTTTCCAGCCCCGGATCAATTGCGAGGCCCCGGGGGCTCCCCCGGGTCCTTTAGGTCCCCAGGCCCCAAAATCTGTCCTCGGACGCCCCGTGCCCTTTTTCGGACCTCTTTCGTGGGCGATTTCCCGGGATGCTGTGGATGGGGCGGGTCATCCTTCCCCGGAAGGGGGGGGTTTTTGCCTGCTTTACCCCGGCGAGGCCTATGCTGACCCAAGGATTTGGTGGTGAAGGCTTTAAAATCTCGCCCAAAGCACCACTTCGTCTGTCCTGGGCGGAAAGGGGCTCTTGGTTCTCGGCTGGGCCTTTGCCAAGTCGTCCATTTTTCCCCCGTCTCGCACCCCCCCCCCTGCCTCGTTCCCTGAGTCGGCGCGATGTGCTGACGGGGAGCAAGATCTGCGGTCCCTTTAGTCCCTACCAAAACCGCGACTCCCAGGTGAGGGGGCTTGCCGGGTGGGTCTGTGGCTCCTACGGCTGGTCAGGCGTCTCCTGGGCCTTCCCCACCCTCACCTCCTGTGCCTCCGGGGTTGTCGGCTTGGATGACTTCAGTGAACTCCTTCATGGCAAGAATGGAGGTCCACTGAAGTTCTGCGTCCCGTTCTCCGACGCCGAGGCGTCGCAGGTCCCCATCGCCTGCTTACCTCTCACTGGTGCCTCCTTCTGCGTCTGTGGTAGTCGTGGATGACTACCTGGTGGGCTTCGACGGGGAAGAGGATGCCGCCCTACCCATGCCCAAGAGACGACGGTTCGGGAACTTCCGCCCCCCGGATTCCTGTCCGCCGGGCCCTTCCTCCACCTTTTCTTCTGAGGTGCCTTCTATGTGCACTTCCCCTCGTCCCGCTGAGGAGGATGCCTTGGGACTCCCTCCTTCTTCCTCCGTCCTGTTTACCTGGGCACCGATGCCGCCGTCGATTGCTTGTGAGACGGTTGACGGGCGGCTTGTTGCCATCGGTCGTCTGGAGGACGTCTCGTGGGGCCCAGTTCCGGACTTGGAGGTGCGTCGCTTCCGGGAGGGCGGGGGACAGGAGTCCTACCTCTACCGTCGGATTCCTTTCTCTCGCCTGGACGCTCCCTCGAAGCAGCCTGCGGTTTCTTCGGCGGCCGCTTTGGATGCTCTGGCCTCCTTACTGGCTGAGCCTAGTTTGGTCAGGGACGGCTTCCCGTGTGTGGAGGGAAGCCAGGATGCCAGGTGGCTTTCTCTCGGGGGCCAGAATCGGTTGCCCTGGATGAAGGCCGGCCTGGACCCTGCCGATGTGTGAAGAGCGGGTACCACCAGTTTGACCCGGGGTCCTTCTCCGTCCTGGGCCCCGATCCCGGTTCTCCCGGCCTCTGGTGGCTTCCCACGTGTGATGGCTGATTTCCTCCGGGTGTCCCGGCTTTCTGCCAAGGACCTCCCGTGGCGGGCGCAACCGGTGAAGGAGGAGCTTTTTCGCCGGGACTTTCAGGAGCGGCAACACGCCTCCCTATTGGCCTCTTCTGTTGCCTTCTTCAGTCAGCTGGCGGACTGGCTCTCCTCCCTCGCCGTGGATCACACTTCCCTCTCCCCGGCTTCCCGGTCAGATGTCTGTCGGGCTTTGTCGACCGCCTGTGATGCGTTCGGCGCCTCCCTCCTCCCGACGGTCCGCCCTGCCATTGACAGGGCCGTCACTGCCCGCTTGGCTCTTCGGCGCGAGGCCTTTCGGGGCCTGCCGGAGCTGACTCGACAGCAGATTCTCCGGATTAGTCCCTTCGATTCGGAGGTCTTGTCGGAGCCCTCCTTGCAGTAGTGTCGCGCCTCAATCCCCCCCACCGTCACTCTGGTGTCTACTCCGGCCCCCAGACCGTCTCGGCCGGGGGGTTCCAGGAGGGGGTCCAGCAGTGCTCGTCGGGGCTCTTTTCGTCGGGAAGGGCAGTCCAGGAGCGCTCACCCCCGTGTGGATGGCCCCCAGGATCCTCGTCGTCCCAGTCAGGGTGGGCCTTCGGGTTCAGGGGCTCTGGGTCTCGGGCCTTTCGCTCGGGGCCCGCTACTGTCCACAAGCCTTCCTCCAAGGGTCGCTCTCGCTTCTGAGCCTCCCTTCCAGGGCCTCCTGTCCGGGTTTCGGGCAGCCTGGCCGCAGAGAGGTTGGGCCGCCAGGGTGGTCCGAAACGATCTTTCTTGGCCTTAGATTGCCCTACCACCCCTTCGGCGACCTCCCTCTTGGACGCCGGTCTCCACAGTGCTCGCCGCCCACGTGTCGAAATGCCTCCCGGGTGTGGAGAAGGCGCGGGAAGGTCTTTCTATCCCGCATTTTAAACCGAGAAGGCTTCGAAGGGTGCTTATCCTTGGACCACCGCCTAAACGTTTGTGGCAACCCAGTCCTATCTGACTTGGCGGTCCCTTCAGCTGAGGGCAAGGGAGGTGGCGCCCGATCTCAAGGACGCTACTGGCATGCCCCATATCCCGGTTCGGCG